>CM056956.1:13536198-13659495 GCA_029856935.1 Cyclocarya paliurus | reverse complement strand
CGGATCCCGTCAGAACTCCGTTGTTAAGCTTGCTTGGGCGAGAGTAGTACTAGGATGGGTGACCTCCTGGGAAGTCCTCGTGTTGCACCCCTCGTTTTTAATGTTTGATTTGAATTTTCTACATGCATCCTTTTCGGTGCGATCATAGCAACACTAATGTATCGGATCCCGTCAAAACTCCGTTGTTAAGCTTGCTTGGGCGAGAGTAGTACTAGGATGGGTGACCTCCTGGGAAGTCCTCGTGTTGCACCCCTCGTTTTTAATGTTGATTTGAATTTTCCGCAACAAGCCTTTTGGTGTGATCATAGCAGCTCTAAGGCATTGGATCCCGTCAGAACTCCGTTGTTAAGCTTGCCTTGGCGAGAGGAGTACTAGGATGGGTGACCTCCTGGGAAGTCCTCGTGTTGCACCCCTCGTTTTTAATGTTGATTTGAATTTTCTGCATGCAGCCATTTGGGTGTGATCAGAGCAGCACTAATGCATCGGATCCCGTCAGAACTCTGTTGTTAAGCTTGCTTGGGCGAGAGTAGTACTAGGATGGGTGACCTCCTAGGAAGTCCTCGTGTTGCACCCCTCGTTTTAATTAATATTTTAATTTTCCGCAACAAGCCTTATGGGTGTGATCATAGCAGCACAAATGCACCGGATCCCGTCAGAACTCCGTTGTTAAGCTTGCTTGGGCGAGAGCGAGAGTAGTACTTGGATGGGTGACCTCCAGAGAAGTTTTCGTCTTGCACCCCTTGTTTTTAATGTTGATTTGAATTTTCTGCATGCAACCTTTTCGGTGCAATCATAGCAACACTAATGAATCGGATCCCGTGAGAACTCCGTTGTTAAGCTTGCTTGGGCGAGAGTAGTACTAGGATGGGTGACCTCCTGGGAAGTCCTCGTTTTGCACCGCTCGTTTTTAATGTTGATTTGAATTTTCTGCATGCAGCCTTTTGGGTGTGATCAGAGCAGCACTAATGCATCGGATCCCGTCAGAACTCCGTTGTTAAGCTTGCTTGGGCGAGAGTAGTACTAGGATGGATGACCTCCTAGGAAGTCCTCGTGTTGCACCCCTCCTTTTTAATTAATATTTTAATTTTCTGCAACAAGCCTTATGGGTGTGATCGTAGCAGCACAAATGCACCGGATCCCGTCAGAACTCCGTTGTTAAGCTTGCTTGGGCGAGAGCGAGAGTAGTACTTGGATGGGTGACCTCCTGGGAAGTTTTCGTCTTGCACCCCTTGTTTTTAATGTTGATTTGAATTTTCTGCATGAAACCTTTTGGGTGCAATCATAGCAACACTAATGAATCGGATCCCGTAAGAACTCCGTTGTTAAGCTTGCTTGGGCGAGAGTAGTACTAGGATGGGTGACCTCCTGGGAAGTCCTCTTTTGCACCGCTCGTTTTTAATGTTGATTTGAATTTTCTGCATGCAGCCTTTTGGGTGTGATCAGAGCAGCACTAATGCATCGGATCCCGTCAGAACTCCGTTGTTCAGCTTGCTTGGGCGAGAGTAGTACTCGGATGGGTGATCTCCTGGGAAGTCCTCGTGTTGCACCGCTCGTTTTTAATGTTGATTTGAATTTTCTGCATGCAGCCTTTTGGGTTTGATCAGAGCAGCACTAATGCATCTGATCCCGGCAGAACTCCGTTGTTAAGTTTGCTTGGGCGAGAGTAGTACTAGGATGGGTGACCTCCTGAGAGGTTCTCGTGTTGCACCCCTCGTTTTTAATTAATATTTTAATTTTCTGCAACAAGCCTTATGGGTGTGATCATAGCAGCACTAATGTACCGGATCCCGTCAGAACACCGTTGTTAAGCTTGCTTGGGCGAGAGTAGTACTAGGATGGGTGACCTCCTGGGAAGTTCTCTTGTTGCACCCCTCGTTTTTAATGTTGATTTGAATTTTCTGCAAGCATCCTTTTCGGTGCGATCATAGCAACACTAATGTATCGGATCCCGTCAGAACTCCGTTGTTAAGCTTGCTTGGGCGAGAATAGTACTAGGATGGGTGACCTCCTGGGAAGTCCTCGTGTTGCACCCCTCGTTTTTAATGTTAATTTGAATTTTCCGCAACAAGCTTTATGGGTGTGATCATAGCAGCTCTAAGGCATCGGATCCCGTTAGAACTCCGTTGTTAAGCTTGCTTTGGCGAGAGGAGTACTAGGATGGGTGACCTCCTAGGAAGTCCTCATGTTGCAACCCTCGTTTTTAATGCTGATTTGAATTTTCTGCATGCAACCTTGTGGGTGCGATCATAGCAACCCTAATGCATTCGATCCCGCCAGAACTCCATTGTTAAGCTTGCTTGGCCGAGAGTAGTACTAGGATGGGTGACCTCCAAGGAAGTCCTCGTGTTGCACCCTTCGTTTTAAATGTTGATTTGAATTTTCACCATACAGCCTTTGGGTTTGATCAGAGCAGCACTAATGCATCGGATCCCGTCAGAACTCCGTTGTTAAGCTTGCTTGGGCGAGTGTAGTACTAGGATGGGTGACCTCCTGGGAAGTCCTCGTGTTGCACCGCTCGTTTTTAATGTCGATTTGAATTTTTTGCATGCAGCCTTTTGGGTGTGATCAGAGCAGCACTAATGCATCGGATCCCGTCAGAACTCCGTTGTTAAGCTTGCTTGCCGAGAGTAATACTCGGATGGGTGATCTCTTGGGAAGTCCTCGTGTTGCACCACTCGTTTTTAATGTTGATTTGAATTTTCTGCATGCAGCCTTTTGGGTGTGATCAGAGCAGCACTAATGCATCGGATCCCGTCAGAACTCCGTTGTTAAGCTTGCTTGGGCGAGAGTAGTACTAGGATGGGTGACCTCCTGTGAAGTCCTCGTGTTGCACCCCTCGTTTTTATTGAATATTTTAATTTTCTGCATGGAGCCTTTTGGGTGCGATCATAGGAACACTAATGCATCGGATCCCGTCAAAACTCTGTTGTTAAGCTTGCTTGGGCGAGAGTAGTACTAGGATGGGTGACCTCCTGGGAAGTACTCGTGTTGCACCCCTCATTTTTAATGTTGATTTGAATTTTCTGCATGCAGCCTTTTGGGTGCGATGATAGCAATAGTAATGCATCGGATCCCGTCAAAACTCCGTCGTTAAGCTTGCTTGGGCGAGAGTAGTATTAGGATGGCTGACCTCCTGGGAAGTCCTCGTGTTGCACCGCTCGTTTTTAATGTTGATTTGAATTTTCTGCATGCAGCCTTTTGGGTGTGATCAGAGCAGCACTAATGCATCGAATCCCGTCAGAACTCCGTTGTTAAGCTTGCTTGGGCGAGAGTAGTACTAGGATGGGTGACCTCCTGGGAAGTTCTCGTGTTGCGCCCCTCGTTTTTAATTAATATTTTAATTTTCTGCAACAAGCCTTATGGGTGTGATCATAGCAGCACTAATGTACCGGATCTCGTCAGAACACCGTTGTTAAGCTTGCTTGGGCGAGAGTAGTACTAGGATGGGTGACCTCCTGGGAAGTTCTCGTGTTGCACCCCTCGTTTTTAATGTTGATTTGAATTTTCTGCAAGCATCCTTTTCGGTGCGATCATAGCAACACTAATGTATCGGATCCCGTCAGAACTCCGTTGTTAAGCTTGCTTGGGCGAGAATAGTACTAGGATGGGTGACCTCCTGGGAAGTCCTCGTGTTGCACCCCTCGTTTTTAATGTTGATTTGAATTTTCCGCAACTAGCCTTATGGGTGTGATCATAGCAGCTCTAAGGCATCGGATCCCGTCAGAACTCCATTGTTAAGCTTGCTTGGGCGAGAGTAGTACTAGGATGGGTGACCTCCTGGGAACTCCTCGTGTTGCACACCTCGTTTTTAATGTTGATTTGAATTTTCTGCATGCAGCCTTTTGGGCGCGATCATAGCAACACTATTGCACCGGATCTCGTCAGAACTCCGGTGTTAAGCTTGCTTGGGCGAGAGTAGTACTAGGATGGGTGACCTCCTGGGAAGTCCTCGTGTTGCACCCCTCATTTTTAATGAATATTTTAATTTTCTGCAACAAGCTTTATGGGTGTGATCATAGTAGCACTAATGCATCGGATCCCGTCAGAACTCTGTTGTTAAGCTTGCTTGGCCGAGATTAGTACTAGGATGGGTGACCTCCTGGGAAGTCCTCATGTTGCACCCCTCGTTTTTAATGTTGATTTGAATTTTCTGCATGTAGCCTTTTGGGTGCGATCATAGCAACACTAATACATCGGATCCCGTCAAAACTCCGTTGTTAAGCTTGCTTGGGAGAGTAGTACTAGGATGGGTGACCTCCAGGGAAGTCCTCGTGTTGCACCCCTCGTTTTTAATGTTGATTTGAATTTTCTGCATGCAGCCTTTTGGGTGCGATCAGAGCAGCATATTGCATCGGATCCCGTCTGAACTCCGTTGTTATGCTTGCTTGGGCGAGAGTAGTACTCGGATGGGTGATCTCCTGGGAAGTCCTCATGTTGCACCGCTCGTTTTTAATGTTGATTTCAATTTTCTGCATGCAGGCTTTTGGGTGTGATCAAAGCAGCACTAATGCACTGGATCCCGTCATAACTCCGTTGTTAAGCGTGCTTGGGAAAGAGTAGTACTAGGATGGGTGACCTCCTGGGAAGTCATCGTGTTGCACCCAACGTTTTTACCAATTATTTTAATTTTCAGCAACAAGCCTTATGGGTGTGATCATAGCAGCAATAATGCACCGGATTCCGTCAAAACTCCGTTGTTAAACGTGCTTGAGCGAGAGTTGTATTAGGATAGGTGACCTCCTGGGAAGTCCTCATGTTGCACCCCTCGTTTTTATTGAATATTAGAATTTTCTGCAACAAGCCTCATCGGTGCGAACATTCCAACACTAATGCACCAGATCTCATCGGAACTCCACAGTTAAGCGTGCATGGGAGAGGGTAGTAGTAGGATGGGTGACCTCCTGGGAAGTCCTCGTGTTGCAGCCCTCATTTTTAATGAATATTTTAATTTTCGGCAGCAAGCCTTATGGGTGTGATCATAGCAGCACTAATGCACCGGATCGAGTCAAAACTCCGTTTGTAAGCTTCATTGGGCGAGATTAGTACCAGGATGGGTGACCTGCTGGGAAATCCTCGTGTTGCACCCGTCGTTTTTAATGAATATTTTAATTTTCTGCAACAAGGCTTATGGGTGTGATCATAGCAGCACTAATGCACCGGATCCCGTCAAAACTCCGTTGTTAATCGTGCTTGGGCGAGAGTAGTATTAGGATGGGTGACCTCCTAGGAAGTTCTCATGTTGCACCCCTCGTTTTTATTGAATATTTGAATTTTCTGCAACAAGCCTCATGGGTGCGATCATTCCAGCACTAATGCACCAGATCTCATGAAAACTCCACAGTTAAGTGTGCATGGGCGAGGGTAGTACTAGGATGGGTGACGTCCTGGGAAGTCCTTGCGTTGCACCCCTCGTTTGTAATGAATATTTTAATTTTCTGCAACAAGCCTTATGGGTGTGATCATAGCAGCACTAATGCACCGGATCCCGTCAAAACTCCGTTGTTAAGCGTGCTTGGGCGAGAGTAGTATTAGGATGGGTGACCTCCTAGGAAGTTCTCATGTTGCACCCCTCGTTTTTATTGAATATTAGAATTTTCTGCAACAAGCCTCATGGGTGCGATCATTCCAGCACTAACGCACCACATCTCATCAGAACTCCACAGTTAAGCGTGCATGGGTGAGAGTAGTACTAGGATGGGTGACCTCCTAGGAAGTCCTCATGTTGCACCCATCATCTGTAGTGTTGATTTGAATTTTCTGCAGGCAGCATTTTGGGTGCGATCATAGTAGCACTAATGTATCTGATCCCGTCAGAATTCCGTTGTTAAGCGTGCTTGGGCGAGTGTTATATTAGGATGGGTGACCTCCTGGGAAGTCCTCATGTTGCACCCCTCGTTTTTATTGAATATTTGAATTTTCTGCAACAAGCCTCATGGGTGCGATCCTTCCAGCACTAATGCACCAGATCTCACCAGAACTCCACAGTTAAGCGTGCATGGGCGAGAGTAGTACTAGGATGGGTGACCTCCTAGGAAGTCCTCATGTTGCACCCATCATCTGTAGTGTTGATTTGAATTTTCTGCAGGCAGCCTGTTGGGTGTGATCAAAGCAGCACTAATGCACCGGATCCCGTCAGAACTCCGTTCTTAAGCATGCTTGGGCGAGAGTAGTACTAGGATGGGTGACCTCCTGGGAAGTCCTCATGTTGCACCCCTCGTTTTTATTGAATATTTGAATTTTCTGCAACAAGCCTCATGGGTGCGATCCTTCCAGCACTAATGCACCAGATCTCATCCGAACTCCCCAGTTAAGCGTGCATAGGCGAGAGAAGTTTAGGATGGGTGACCTCCTGGTAAGTCCTCACGTTGCACCCATGGTCTGTAGTGTTGATTTGAATTTTCTGCAGGCAGCCTGTTGGGTGTGATCAAAGCAGCACTAATGCACCGGATCCCGTCAGAACTCCGTTCTTAAGCATGCTTGGGCGAGAGTAGTACTAGGATGGGTGACCTCCTGGGAAGTCCTCGTGTTGCACCCCTCGTTTTTAATGAATATTTTAATTTTCAGCAACAAGCCTTATGGGTGTGATCATAGCAGCACAAATGCACCGGATCCCGTCAAAACTCCGTTGTTAAGCGTGCTTGAGCGAGAGTTGTATTAGGATAGGTGACCTCCTGGGAAGTCCTCGTGTTGCAGCCCTCGTTTTTAATGAATATTTTAATTTTCTGCAGCAAGCCTTATGGGTGTGATCATAGCAGCACTAATGCACCGGATCGAGTCAAAACTCCGTTCGTAAGCTTCATTGGGTGAGAGTAGTACCAGGATGGGTGACCTGCTGGGAAATCCTCGTGTTGCACCCGTCGTTTTTAATGAATATTTTAATTTTCTGCAACAAGCCTTATGGGTGTGATCATAGCAGCACTAATGCACCGGATCCCGTCAAAACTCCGTTGTTAAGCGTGCTTGGGCGAGAGTAGTATTAGGATGGGTGACCTCCTAGGAAGTCCTCATGTTGCACCCCTCGTTTTTGTTGAATATTTGAATTTTCTGCAACAAGCCTGATGGGTGCGATCATTCCAGCACTAATACACCAGATCTCACCAGAACTCCACAGTTAAGCGTGCATGGGCGAGAGTAGTACTAGGATGGGTGACCTCCTAGGAAGTCCTCATGTTGCACCCATCATCTGTAGTGTTGATTTGAATTTTCTGCAGGCAGCCTTTTGGGTGCGATGATAGTAGCACTAATGCATCTGATCCCGTCAGAACTCCGTTGTTAAGCGTGCTTGGGCGAGTGTTATATTAGGATGGGTGACCTCCTGGGAAGTCCTCATGTTGCACCCCTCATTTTTATTGAATATTTGAATTTTCTGCAACAAGCCTCATGGGTGCGATCCTTCCAGCACTAATGCACCAGATCTCATCAGAACTCCCCTGTTAAGCGTGCATGGGCGAGAGAAGTTTAGGATGGGTGACCTCCTGGTAAGTCCTCACATTGCATCCATGGTCTGTAGTGTTGATTTGAATTTTCTGCAGGCAGCGTTTTAGGTGTGATCAAAGCAGCACTAATGCATCGGATCCCATCAGACCTCCGTTCTTAAGCGTGCTTGGGCGAGAGTAGTACTAGGATGGGTGACCTCCTGGGAAGTCCTCGTGTTGCACCCGTCGTTTTTAATGAATATTTTAATTTTCTGCAACAAGCCTTATGGGTGTGATCATAGCAGCACTAATGCACCGGATCTCGTCAAAACTCCGTTGTTAAGCGTGCTTGAGCGAGAGTTGTATTAGGATAGGTGACCTCCTGGGAAGTCCTCGTGTTGCAGCCCTCGTTTTTAATGAATATTTTAATTTTCTGCAGCAAGCCTTATGGGTGTGATCATAGCAGCACTAATGCACCGGATCGAGTCAAAACTCCGTTCGTAAGCTTCATTGGGTGAGAGTAGTACCAGGATGGGTGACCTGCTGGGAAATCCTCGTGTTGCACCCGTCGTTTTTAATGAATATTTTAATTTTCTACAACAAGCCTTATGGGTGTGATCTTAGTAGCACTAATGCACCGGATCCCGCCAAAACTCCGTTGTTAAGCGTGCTTGGGCGAGAGTAGTATTAGGATGGGTGACCTCCTAGGAAGTCCTCATGTTGCACCCCTCGTTTTTATTGAATATTTGAATTTTCTGCAACAAGCCTGATGGGTGCGATCATTCCAGCACTAATACACCAGATCTCACCAGAACTCCACAGTTAAGCGTGCATGGGCGAGAGTAGTACTAGGATGGGTGACCTCCTAGGAAGTCCTCATGTTGCACCCATCATCTGTAGTGTTGATTTGAATTTTCTGCAGGCAGCCTTTTGGGTGCGATCATAGTAGCACTAATGCATCTGATCCCGTCAGAACTCCGTTGTTAAGCGTGCTTGGGCGAGTGTTATATTAGGATGGGTGACCTCCTGGGAAGTCCTCATGTTGCACCCCTCGTTTTTATTGAATATTTGAATTTTCTGCAACAAGCCTCATGGGTGCGATCCTTCCTGCACTAATGCACCAGATCTCATCAGAACTCCCCAGTTAAGCGTGCATGGGCGAGAGAAGTTTAGGATGGGTGACCTCCTGGTAAGTCCTCACGTTGCATCCATGGTCTGTAGGGTTGATTTGAATTTTCTGCAGGCAGCGTTTTAGGTGTGATCAAAGCAGCACTAATGCACCGGATCCCATCAGACCTCCGTTCTTAAGCGTGCTTGGGCGAGAGTAGTACTAGGATGGGTGACCTCCTGGGAAGTCCTCGTGTTGCACCCCTCGTTTTTAATGAATATTTTAATTTTCTGCAACAAGCCTTATGGGTGTGATCATAGCAGCACTAATGCACCGGATCCCGTCAAACGTCCGTTGTTAAACATGCTTGGGCGAGAGTTGTATTAGGATAGGTGACCTCCTGGGAAGTCCTCATGTTCCACCCCTCGTTTTTATTGAATATTAGAATTTTCTGCAACAAGCCTCATGGGTGCGATCATTCCAGCACTAATGCACCAGATCTCATTAAAACTCCGCAGTTAAGCATGCATGGGCAAGCGTAGTACTAGGATGGTTGACGTCCTGGGAAGTCCTTGTGTTGCACCCCTCGTTTGTAATGAATATTTTAATTTTCTGCAACAAGCCTTATGGGTGTGATCATAGCAGCACTAATGCACCGGATCCCGTCAAAACTCCGTTGTTAAGCGTGCTTGGCCAAGAGTAGTATTAGGATGGGTGACCTCCTAGGAAGTTCTCATGTTGGACCCCTCGTTTTTATTGAATATTTGAATTTTCTGCAACAAGCCTCGTGGGTGCGATCATTCCAACACTAATGCACCAGATCTCATCAGAACTCCACAGCTAAGCGTGCATGGGCGAGGGTAGTAGTAGGATGGGTGACCTCCGGGGAAGTCCTCGTGTTGCACCCCTCGTTTTTAATGAATATTTTAATTTTCTTCAGCAAGCCTTATGGGTGTGATCATAGCAACACTAATGCACCGGATCGAGTCAAAACTCCGTTCGTAAGCTTTATTTGGCAAGAGTAGTACTAGGATGGGTGACCTGCTGGGAAGTCCTCGTGTTGCACCCGTCGTTTTTAATGAATATTTTAATTTTCAGCAACAAGCCTTATGGGTGTGATCTTAGCAGCACTAATGCACCGGATCCCGTCAAAACTCCGTTGTTAAGCGTGCTTGGGCGAGAGTAGTATTAGGATGGGTGACCTCCTAGGAAGTCCTCATGTTGCACCCCTCGTTTTTATTGAATATTTGAATTTTCTGCAACAAGCCTGATGGGTGCGATCATTCCAGCACTAATACACCAGATCTCACCAGAACTCCACAGTTAAGCGTGCATGGGCGAGAGTAGTACTAGGATGGGTGACCTCCTAGGAAGTCCTCATGTTGCACCCATCATCTGTAGTGTTGATTTGAATTTTCTGCAGGCAGCCTTATGGGTGTGATCATAGCAGCACTAATGCACCGGATCCCGTCAAAACTCCGTTGTTAAGCGTGCTTGGGCGAGAGTAGTATTAGGATGGGTGACCTCCTAGGAAGTCCTCATGTTGCACCCCTCGTTTTTATTGAATATTTGAATTTTCTGCAACAAGCCTGATGGGTGCGATCATTCCAGCACTAATACACCAGATCTCACCAGAACTCCACAGTTAAGCGTGCATGGGCGAGAGTAGTACTAGGATGGGTGACCTCCTAGGAAGTCCTAATGTTGCACCCATCATCTGTTGTGTTGATTTGAATTTTCTGCAGGCAGCCTTTTGGGTGCGATCATAGTAGCACTAATGCATCTGATCCCGTCAGAACTCCGTTGTTAAGCGTGCTTGGGCGAGTGTTATATTAGGATGGGTGACCTCCTGGGAAGTCCTCATGTTGCACCCCTCGTTTTTATTGAATATTTGAATTTTCTGCAACAAGCCTCATGGGTGCGATCCTTCCAGCACTAATGCACCAGATCTCATCAGAACTCCCCAGTTAAGCGTGCATGGGCGAGAGAAGTTTAGGATGGGTGACCTCCTGGTAAGTCCTCACGTTGCATCCATGGTCTGTAGTGTTGATTTGAATTTTCTGCAGGCAGCGTTTTAGGTGTGATCAAAGCAGCACTAATGCACCGGATCCCATCAGACCTCCGTTCTTAAGCGTGCTTGGGCGAGAGTAGTACTAGGATGGGTGACCTCCTGGGAAGTCCTCGTGTTGCACCCCTCGTTTTTAATGAATATTTTAATTTTCTGCAACAAGCCTTATGGGTGTGATCATAGCAGCACTAATGCACCGGATCCCGTCAAACGTCCGTTGTTAAACATGCTTGGGCGAGAGTTGTATTAGGATAGGTGACCTCCTGGGAAGTCCTCATGTTCCACCCCTCGTTTTTATTGAATATTAGAATTTTCTGCAACAAGCCTCATGGGTGCGATCATTCCAGCACTAATGCACCAGATCTCATTAAAACTCCGCAGTTAAGCATGCATGGGCAAGGGTAGTACTAGGATGGTTGACGTCCTGGGAAGTCCTTGTGTTGCACCCCTCGTTTGTAATGAATATTTTAATTTTCTGCAACAAGCCTTATGGGTGTGATCATAGCAGCACTAATGCACCGGATCCCGTCAAAACTCCGTTGTTAAGCGTGCTTGGCCAAGAGTAGTATTAGGATGGGTGACCTCCTAGGAAGTTCTCATGTTGGACCCCTCGTTTTTATTGAATATTTGAATTTTCTGCAACAAGCCTCATGGGTGCGATCATTCCAACACTAATGCACCAGATCTCATCAGAACTCCACAGTTAAGCGTGCATGGGCGAGGGTAGTAGTAGGATGGGTGACCTCCGGGGAAGTCCTCGTGTTGCACCCCTCGTTTTTAATGAATATTTTAATTTTCTGCAGCAAGCCTTATGGGTGTGATCATAGCAGCACTAATGCACCGGATCGAGTCAAAACTCCGTTCGTAAGCTTTATTTGGCAAGAGTAGTACTAGGATGGGTGACCTGCTGGGAAGTCCTCGTGTTGCACCCGTCGTTTTTAATGAATATTTTAATTTTCAGCAACAAGCCTTATGGGTGTGATCTTAGTAGCACTAATGCACCGGATCCCGTCAAAACTCCATTGTTAAGCGTGCTTGAGCGAGAGTTGTATTAGGATAGGTGACCTCCTGGGAAGTCCTCATGTTGCACCCCTCGTTTTTATTGAATATTAGAATTTTCTGCAACAAGCCTCATGGGTGCGATCATTCCAGCACTAATGCACCAGATCTCATCAGAACTCCATAGTTAAGCATGCATCGGCGAGGGTAGTACTTGGATGGGCGACCTCCTGGGAAGTCCTCAGAACTCCGTTGTTCAACTTGCTTGGGTGAGAGTGGTACAAGGACAGGTGACCTCCTGGGAGGTACTTGTGTTGCACCTCTCGTTTTTAATGAATATTTTAATATTCTGCTACAAGCCTTATGGGTGTGATCATAGCAGCACTAATGCACCGGATCCTGTCAAAACTCCGTTCGTAAGCTTTATTGGGCGAGAGTAGTACCAGGATGGGTGACCTGCTGGGAAATCCTCGTGTTGCACCTGTCGTTTTTAATGAATATTTTAATATTCTGCTACAAGCCTTATGGGTGTGATCATAGCAGCACTAATGCACCGGATCCTGTCAAAACTCCGTTCGTAAGCTTTATTGGGCGAGAGTAGTACCAGGATGGGTGACCTGCTGGGAAATCCTCGTGTTGCACCCGTCGTTTTTAATGAATATTTTAATTTTCTGCAACAAGCCTTATGGGTGTGATCTTAGTAGCACTAATGCACCGGATCCCGTCAAAACTCCGTTGTTAAGCGTGCTTGGGCGAGAGTAGTATTAGGATGGGTGACCTCCTAGGAAGTCCTCATGTTGCACCCCTCATTTTTATTGAATATTTGAATTTTCTGCAACAAGCCTCATGGGTGCGATCCTTCCAGCACTAATGCACCAGATCTCATCAGAACTCCCTAGTTAACCGTGCATGGGCGAGAGAAGTTTAGGATGGGTGACCTCCTGGTAAGTCCTCACGTTGCATCCATGGTCTGTAGTGTTGATTTGAATTTTCTGCAGGCAGCCTTTTGGGTGTGATAAAAGCAGCACTAATGCACCGGATCCCATCAGAACTCCGTTCTTAAGCGTGCTTGGGTGAGAGTAGTACTAGGATGGGTGACCTCCTGGGAAGTCCTCGTGTTACACCCCTCGTTTTTAATGAATATTTTAATTTTCTGCAACAAGCCTTATGGGTGTGATCATAGCAGCACTAATGCACCGGATCCCGTCAAAAGTCCGTTGTTAAACGTGCCTGGGCGAGAGTTGTATTAGGATAGGTGACCTCCTGGGAAGTCCTCATGTTGCACCCCTCGTTTTTATTGAATATTAGAATTTTCTGCAACAAGCCTCATGGGTGCGATCATTCCAGCACTAATGCACCAGATCTCATGAAAACTCCGCAGTTAAGCGTGCATAGGCGAGGGTAGTACTAGGATGGTTGACGTCCTGGGAAGTCCTTGTGTTGCACCCCTCATTTGTAATGAATATTTTAATTTTCTGCAACAAGACTTATGGGTGTGATCATAGCAGCACTAATGCACCGGATCCCGTCAAAACTCCGTTGTTAAGCGTGCTTGGCCGAGATTAGTATTAGGATGGGTGACCTCCTAGGAAGTTCTCATGTTGGACCCCTCGTTTTTATTGAATATTTGAATTTTCTGCAACAAGCCTCAAGGGTGCGATCATTCCAGCACTAATGCACCACATCTCATCAGAACTCCACAGTTAAGCGTGCATGGGCGAGGGTAGTAGTAGAATGGGTGACCTCCTGGGAAGTCCTCGTGTTGCACCCCTTGTTTTTAATGAATATTTTAATTTTCTGCAACAAGCCTTATGGGTGTGATCATAGCAGCACTAATGCACCGGATCCCGTCAAAACTCCGTTGTTAAGCGTGCTTGGCCAAGAGTAGTATTAGGATGGGTGACCTCCTAGGAAGTTCTCATGTTGGACCCCTCGTTTTTATTGAATATTTGAATTTTCTGCAACAAGCCTCATGGGTGCGATCATTCCAACACTAATGCACCAGATCTCATCGGAACTCCACAGTTAAGCGTGCATGGGCGAGGGTAGTAGTAGGATAGGTGACCTCCGGGGAAGTCCTCGTGTTGCACCCCTCGTTTTTAATGAATATTTTAATTTTCTGCAGCAAGCCTTATGGGTGTGATCATAGCAGCACTAATGCACCGGATCGAGTCAAAACTCCGTTCGTAAGCTTTATTTGGCAAGAGTAGTACTAGGATGGGTGACCTGCTGGGAAGTCCTCGTGTTACACCCGTCGTTTTTAATGAATATTTTAATTTTCAGCAACAAGCCTTATGGGTGTGATCTTAGCAGCACTAATGCACCGGATCCCGTCAAAACTCCGTTGTTAAGCGTGCTTGAGCGAGAGTTGTATTAGGATAGGTGACCTCCTGGGAAGTCCTCATGTTGCACCCCTCGTTTTTATTGAATATTAGAATTTTCTGCAAGAAGCCTCATGGGTGCGATCATTCCAGCACTAATGCACCAGATCTCATCAGAACTCCATAGTTAAGCATGCATCGGCGAGGGTAGTACTAGGATGGGCGACCTCCTGGGAAGTCCTCAAAACTCCGTTGTTCAACTTGCTTGGGTGAGAGTAGTACAAGGACAGGTGACCTCCTGGGAGGTACTCGTGTTGCACCTCTCGTTTTTAATGAATATTTTAATATTCTGCTACAAGCCTTATGGGTGTGATCATAGCAGCACTAATGCACCGGATCCTGTCAAAACTCCGTTCGTAAGCTTTATTGGGCGAGAGTAGTACTAGGATGGGTGACCTGCTGGGAAGTCCTCGTGCTGCACCCGTCGTTTTTCATGAATATTTTAATTTTCTGCAAAAAGCCTTATGGGTGTGATCATAGCAGCACTAATGCACCGAATCCCGTCAAAACTCCGTTGTTAAGCGCGCTTGGGCGAGAGTAGTATTTGGATGGGTGACCTCCTAGGAAGTCCTCATGTTGCACCCCTCGTTTTTATTGAATATTTGAATTTTCTACAACAAGCCTGATGGGTGCGATCATTCCAGCACTAATACCCCAGATCTCATCAGAACTCCACAGTTAAGCATGCATGGGCGAGAGTAGTACTAGGATGGGTGACCTCCTAGGAAGTCCTCATGTTGCACCCATCATCTGTAGTGTTGATTTGAATTTTCTGCAGGCAGCCTTTTGGGTCCGATCATAGCAGCACTAATGCATCCGATCCCGTCAGAACTCCGTTGTTAAGCGTGCTTGGGCGAGAGTTGTATTAGGATAGGCGACCTCCTTGGAAGTCCTCATGTTGCACCCCTCGTTTTTACTGAATATTAGAATTTTCTGCAACAAGACTCATGGGTGCAATCATTCCAGCACTAATGCACCAGATCTCATCAGAACTGCACAGTTAAGTGTGCATGGGCGAGGGTAGTACTAGGATGGGTGACCTCCTGGGAAGTCCTCGTGTTGCACTTCCCGTTTTTAATGAATATTTTAATTTTCTGCAACAAGCCTTATGGGTGTGATCATAGCAGCAATAATGCACCGGATTCCATCAAAACTCCGTTGTTAAGCGTGCTTGGGCTAGAGTAGTATTATGGATAGGTGACCTCCTGGAAGTTTCATGTTGCACCCCTCGTTTTTATTGAATATTAGAATTTTCTGCAACAAGCCTCATGGGTGCGATCATTCCAACACTAATGCACCAGATCTCATCGGAACTCCACAGTTAAGCGTGCATGGGCGAGGGTAGTAGTAGGATGGGTGACCTCCGGGGAAGTCCTCGTGTTGCACCCCTCGTTTTTAATGAATATTTTAATTTTCTGCAGCAAGCCTTATGGGTGTGATCATAGCAGCACTAATGCACCGGATCGAGTCAAACTCCGTTCGTTAAGCTTGCTTGGCAAGAGTAGTACTAGGATGGCTGACCTGCTGGGAAGTCCTCGTGTTGCACCCGTCGTTTTTAATGAATATTTTAATTTTCAGCAACAAGCCTTATGGGTGTGATCTTAGCAGCACTAATGCACCGGATCCCGTCAAAACTCCATTGTTAAGCGTGCTTGAGCGAGAGTTGTATTAGGATAGGTGACCTCCTGGGAAGTCCTCATGTTGCACCCCTCGTTTTTATTGAATATTAGAATTTTCTGCAACAAGCCTCATGGGTGCGATCATTCCAGCACTAATGCACCAGATCTCATCAGAACTCCATAGTTAAGCATGCATCGGCGAGGGTAGTACTAGGATGGGCGACCTCCTGGGAAGTCCTCAGAACTCCGTTGTTCAACTTGCTTGGGTGAGAGTAGTACAAGGACAGGTGACCTCCTGGGAGGTACTTGTGTTGCACCTCTCGTTTTTAATGAATATTTTAATATTCTGCTACAAGCCTTATGGGTGTGATCATAGCAGCACTAATGCACCGGATCCTGTCAAAACTCCGTTCGTAAGCTTTATTGGGCGAGAGTAGTACCAGGATGGGTGACCTGCTGGGAAGTCCTCGTGTTGCACCCGTCGTTTTTAATGAATATTTTAATTTTCTGCAACAAGCCTTATGGGTGTGATAATGGCAGCAGTAATGCACCGGATCCCGTCAAAACTCCGTTGTTAAGCGTGCTTGGGTGAGAGTAGTATTAGGATGGGTGACCTCCTAGGAAGTCCTCATGTTGCACCCCTCATTTTATTGAATATTTGAATTTTCTGCAACAAGCCTCATGGGTGCGATCATTCCAGCACTAATGCACCAGATCTCATCAGAACTCCCTAGTTAAGCGTGCATGGGCGAGAGTAGTTTAGGATGGGTGACCTCCTGGGAAGTCCTCATGTTGCATCCATTGTCTGTAGTGTTGATTTGAATTTTCTGCAGGCAGCCTTTTGGGTGTGATCAAAGCAGCACTAATGCACCGATCCCATCAGAACTCCGTTGTTAAACGTGCTTGGGCGAGAGTAGTACAAGGATGGGTGACCTCCTGGGAAGTCCTCGTGTTGCACCCCTCGTTTTTAATGAATATTTTAATTTTCTGCAGCAAGCCTTATGGGTGTGATCATAGCAGCACTAATGCACCGGATCGAGTCAAAACTCCGTTGTAAGCGTGCATGGGCGAGAGTAGTACAGGATGGGTGACCTCCTGGGAAGTCCTCTGTTGCACCCGTCGTTTTTAATGAATATTTTAATTTTCTGCAACAAGCCTTATGGGTGTGATCATAGCAGCACTAATGCACCGGATCCCGTCAAAACTCCGTTGTTAAGCGTGCTTGGGCGAGAGTAGTATTAGGATGGGTGACCTCCTAGGAAGTCCTCATGTTGCACCCCTCGTTTTTATTGAATATTTGAATTTTCTTCAACAAGCCTCATGGGTGCGATCTTCCAGCACTAATGCACCAGATCTCATCAGAACTCCCAGTTAAGCGTGCATGGGCGAGAGAAGTTTAGGATGGGTGACCTCCTGGAAGTCCTCATGTTGCACCCATCGTCTGTAGTGTTGATTTGAATTTTCTGCAGGCAGCCTTTTGGGTGTGATCAAAGCAGCACTAATGCACCGGATCCCATCAGAACTCCGTTGTTAAGCGTGCTTGGGTGAGAGTAGTACTAGGATGGGTGACCTCCTGGGAAGTCCTCGTGTTGCACCCCTCGTTTTTAACAAATATTTTAATTTTCTGCAACAAGCCTTATGGGTGTGATCATAGCAGCACTAATGCACCGGATCCCGTCAAAACTCCGTTGTTAAGCGTGCTTGGGCGAGAGTTGTATTAGGATAGGTGACCTCCTGGGAAGTCCTCATGTTGCACCCCTCGTTTTTATTGAATATTAGAATTTTCTGCAACAAGCCTCATGGGTGCGATCATTCCAGCACTAATGCACCAGATCTCATCAAAACTCCGCAGTTAAGCTTGCATGGGCGAGGGTAGTACTAGGATGGGTGACCTCCTGGGAAGTCCTCGTGTTGCACCCCTCGTTTGTAATGAATATTTTAATTTTCTGCAACAAGCCTTATGGGTGTGATAATGGCAGCACTAATGCACCGGATCCCGTCAAAACTCCGTTGTTAAGCGTGCTTGGGCGAGACTAGTATTAGGATGGGTGACCTCCTAGGAAGTCCTCAAATTGCACCCCTCGTTTTTATTGAATATTTGAATTTTCTGCAACAAGCCTCATGGGTGCGATCATTCCAGCACTAATGCACCAGATCAAATCAGAACTCCACAGTTAAGCGTGCATGGGCGAGGGTAGTAGTAGGATGGGTGACCTCCTGGGAAGTCCTCATGTTGCACCCTCGTTTTAATGAATATTTGAATTTTCTGCAACAAGCCTTATGGGTGTGATCATAGCAGCACTAATGCACCGGATCGAGTCAAAACTCCGTTCGTTAAGCGTGCATGGGCGAGAGTAGTACTAGGATGGGTGACCTGGGAAGTCCTCGTGTTGCACCCCTCGTTTTTAATGAATATTTTAATTTTCTGCAACAAGCCTTATGGGTGTGTTCTTAGTAGCACTAATGCACCGGATCCCGTGAAAACTCTGTTGTTAAGCGTGCTTGGGCGAGAGTTGTATTAGGATAGGTGACCTCCTGGGAAGTCCTCATGTTGCACCCCTCGTTTTTATTGAATATTTAGAATTTTCTGCAACAAGCCTCATGGGTGCGATCATTCCAGCACTAATGCACCAGATCTCATCAGAACTCCACAGTTAAGCGTGCATGGGCGAGAGTAGTACTAGGATGGGTGACCTCCTAGGAAGTCCTCATGTTGCACCCATCGTCTGTAGTGTTGATTTGAATTTTCTGCAGGCAGCCTTTTGGGTGCGATCATAGCAGCACTAATGCATCCCATCCCGTCAGAACTCCGTTGTTAAGCGTGCTTGGGCGAGAGTTGTATTAGGATGGGTGACCTCCTGGGAAGTCCTCATGTTGCACCCCTCGTTTTTATTGAATATTTGAATTTTCTGCAACAAGCCTTATGGGTGCGATCATTCCAGCACTAATGCACCAGATCTCATCAGAACTCCACAGTTAAGCGTGCATGGGCGAGAGTAGTACTAGGATGGGTGACCTCCTGGGAAGTCCTCGTGTTGCACCCCCGTTTTTAATGAATATTTTAATTTTCTGCAACAAGCCTTATGGGTGTGATCATAGCAGCACTAATGCACCGGATTCCGTCAAAACTCCGTTGTTAAGCGTGCTTGGGCGAGAGTAGTATTAGGATGGGTGACCTCCTGGGAAGTCCTCATGTTGCACCCCTCGTTTTTATTGAATATTAGAATTTTCTGCAACAAGCCTCATGGGTGCGATCATTCCAGCACTAATGCACCAGATCTCATCAGAACTCCACAGTTAAGCGTGCATGGGCGAGAGAAGTTTAGGATGGGTGACCTCCTGGGAAGTCCTCGTGTTGCACCCATCGTTTTTAATGAATATTTTAATTTTCAGCAACAAGCCTTATGGGTGTGATCATAGCAGCACTAATGCACCGGATCCCGTCAAAACTCCGTTGTTAAGCGTGCTTGGGCGAGAGTAGTATTAGGATGGGTGACCTCCTAGGAAGTCCTCATGTTGCACCCCTCGTTTTTATTGAATATTTGAATTTTCTGCAACAAGCCTTATGGGTGTGATCATAGCAGCACTAATGCACCGGATCCCGTCAAAACTCCGTTGTTAAGCGTGCTTGGGCGAGAGTTGTATTAGGATGGGTGACCTCCTGGGAAGTCCTCGTGTTGCACCCCTCGTTTTTAATGAATATTTTAATTTTCTGCAGCAAGCCTTATGGGTGTGATCATAGCAGCACTAATGCACCGGATCGAGTCAAAACTCCGTTCGTTAAGCTGCATTGGGCGAGAGTAGTACCAGGATGGGTGACCTCCTGGGAAATCCTCGTGTTGCACCCGTCGTTTTTAATGAATATTTTAATTTTCTGCAACAAGCCTTATGGGTGTGATCTTAGTAGCACTAATGCACCGGATCCCGTCAAAACTCCGTTGTTAAGCGTGCTTGGGCGAGAGTAGTATTAGGATGGGTGACCTCCTAGGAAGTCCTCATGTTGCACCCCTCGTTTTTATTGAATATTTGAATTTTCTGCAACAAGCCTGATGGGTGCGATCATTCCAGCACTAATGCACCAGATCTCATCAGAACTCCACAGTTAAGCGTGCATGGGCGAGAGTAGTACTAGGATGGGTGACCTCCTAGGAAGTCCTCATGTTGCACCCATCATCTGTAGTGTTGATTTGAATTTTCTGCAGGCAGCCTTTTGGGTGTGATCATAGCAGCACTAATGCATCTGATCCCGTCAGAACTCCGTTGTTAAGCGTGCTTGGGCGAGAGTTGTATTAGGATGGGTGACCTCCTGGGAAGTCCTCATGTTGCACCCCTCGTTTTTATTGAATATTTGAATTTTCTGCAACAAGCCTCATGGGTGCGATCATTCCAGCACTAATGCACCAGATCTCATCAGAACTCCACAGTTAAGCGTGCATGGGCGAGAGTAGTTTAGGATGGGTGACCTCCTGGGAAGTCCTCATGTTGCATCCATTGTCTGTAGTGTTGATTTGAATTTTCTGCAGGCAGCCTTTTGGGTGTGATCAAAGCAGCACTTATGCACCGGATCCCATCAGAACTCCGTTGTTAAACGTGCTTGGGCGAGAGTAGTACTAGGATGGGTGACCTCCTGGGAAGTCCTCGTGTTGCACCCGTCGTTTTTAATGAATATTTTAATTTTCTGCAACAAGCCTTATGGGTGTGATCATAGCAGCACTAATGCACCGGATCCCGTCAAACTCCGTTGTTAAGCGTGCTTGGGCGAGAGTTGTATTAGGATAGGTGACCTCCTGGGAAGTCCTCATGTTGCACCCCTCGTTTTTATTGAATATTAGAATTTTCTGCAACAAGCCTCATGGGTGCGATCATTCCAGCACTAATGCACCAGATCTCATCAGAACTCCACAGTTAAGCGTGCATGGGCGAGAGTAGTTTAGGATGGGTGACCTCCTGGGAAGTCCTCATGTTGCACCCATCGTCTGTAGTGTTGATTTGAATTTTCTGCAACAGCCTTTTGGGTGTGATCATAGCAGCACTAATGCACCGGATCCCGTCAGAACTCCGTTGTTAAGCGTGCTTGGGCGAGAGTTATATTAGGATGGGTGACCTCCTGGGAAGTCCTCATGTTGCACCCCTCGTTTTTATTGAATATTTGAATTTTCTGCAACAAGCCTCATGGGTGCGATCATTCCAGCACTAATGCACCAGATCTCATCAGAACTCCACAGTTAAGCGTGCATGGGCGAGAGTAGTACTAGGATGGGTGACCTCCTGGGAAGTCCTCATGTTGCACCCCTCATTGTAGTGTTGATTTGAATTTTCTGCAGGCAGCCTTTTGGGTGTGATCATAGCAGCACTAATGCACCGGATCCCGTCAGAACTCCGTTGTTAAGCGTGCTTGGGCGAGAGTTATATTAGGATGGGTGACCTCCCGGGAAGTCCTCATGTTGCACCCCTCGTTTTTATTGAATATTTGAATTTTCTGCAACAAGCCTCATGGGTGCGATCATTCCAGCACTAATGCACCAGATCTCATCAGAACTCCCCAGTTAAGCGTGCATGGGCGAGAGTAGTTAGGATGGGTGACCTCCTGGGAAGTCCTCATGTTGCACCCATGGTCTGTAGTGTTGATTTGAATTTTCTGCAGGCAGCCTTTTGGGTGTGATCAAAGCAGCACTAATGCACCGATCCCATCAGAACTCCGCTGTTAAGCGTGCTTGGGCGAGAGTAGTACTAGGATGGGTGACCTCCTGGGAAGTCCTCGTGTTGCACCCCTCGTTTTTATGAATATTTTAATTTTCTGCAACAAGCCTTATGGGTGTGATCATAGCAGCACTAATGCACCGGATCCCGTCAAAACTCCGTTGTTAAGCGTGCTTGGGCGAGAGTTGTATTAGGATAGGTGACCTCCTGGGAAGTCCTCATGTTGCACCCCTCGTTTTTATTGAATATTAGAATTTTCTGCAACAAGCCTCATGGGTGCGATCATTCCAGCACTAATGCACCAGATCTCATCAAAACTCCACAGTTAAGCGTGCATGGGCGAGGGTAGTACTAGGATGGGTGACCTCCTGGGAAGTCCTCGTGTTGCACCCCTCGTTTTAATGAATATTTTAATTTTCTGCAACAAGCCTTATGGGTGTGATCATAGCAGCACTAATGCACCGGATCCCGTCAAAACTCCGTTGTTAAGCGTGCTTGGGCGAGAGTAGTATTAGGATGGGTGACCTCCTGGGAAGTCCACATGTTGCACCCCTCGTTTTTATTGAATATTTGAATTTTCTGCAACAAGCCTTATGGGTGCGATCATTCAGCACTAATGCACCGGATCCCGTCAAAACTCCGTTGTTAAGCGTGCTTGGGCGAGAGTTGTATTAGGATGGGTGACCTCCTGGGAAGTCCTCATGTTGCACCCCTCGTTTTTATTGAATATTAGAATTTTCTGCAACAAGCCTCATGGGTGCGATCATTCCAACACTAATGCACCAGATCTCATCAAAACTCCGCAGTTAAGCGTGCATGGGCGAGAGTAGTACTAGGATGGGTGACCTCCTGGGAAGTCCTCGTGTTGCACCCCTCGTTTTAATGAATATTTTAATTTTCTGCAACAAGCCTTATGGGTGTGATCATAGCAGCACTAATGCACCGGATCCCGTCAAAACTCCGTTGTTAAGCGTGCTTGGGCGAGAGTAGTATTAGGATGGGTGACCTCCTGGGAAGTCCTCATGTTGCACCCCTCGTTTTTATTGAATATTTGAATTTTCTGCAACAAGCCTCATGGGTGCGATCATTCCAGCACTAATGCACCACATCTCATCAGAACTCCACAGTTAAGCGTGCATGGGCGAGAGTAGTCCTAGGATGGGTGACCTCCTGGGAAGTCCTCATGTTGCACCCATGGTCTGTAGTGTTGATATGAATTTTCTGCAGGCAGCTTTTGGGTGTGATCAAAGCAGCACTAATGCACTGGATCCCGTCAGAACTCCATTGTTAAGCGTGCTTGGGCATGAGTAGTACTAGGATGGGTGACCTCCTGGGAAGTCCTCGTGTTGCACCCATCGTTTTTAATGAATATTTTAATTTTCAGCAACAAGCCTTATGGGTGTGATCATAGCAGCAATAATGCACCGGATTCCGTCAAAACTCCGTTGTTAAGCGTGCTTGGGCGAGAGTTGTATTAGGATAGGTGACCTCCTGGGAAGTCCTCATGTTGCACCCCTCGTTTTTATTGAATATTAGAATTTTCTGCAACAAGCCTCATGGGGGCATTAATTCCAGCACTAATGCACCAGATCTCATCAGAACTCCACAGTTAAGCGTGCATGGGCGAGGTAGTAGTAGGATGGGTGACCTCCTGGGAAGTCCTCGTGTTGCACCCCTCGTTTTTAATGAATATTTGAATTTTCTGCAGCAAGCCTTATGGGTGTGATCATAGCAGCACTAATGCACCGGATCCCGTCAAAACTCCGTTGTTAAGCGTGCATTGGGCGAGAGTAGTACTAGGATGGGTGACCTCCTGGGAAGTCCTCGTGTTGCACCCCTCGTTTTTAATGAATATTTTAATTTTCTGCAACAAGCCTTATGGGTGTGATCTTAGCAGCACTAATGCACCGGATCCCGTCAAAACTCCGTTGTTAAGCGTGCTTGGGCGAGAGTAGTATTAGGATGGGTGACCTCCTGGGAAGTCCTCATGTTGCACCCCTCGTTTTTATTGAATATTAGAATTTTCTGCAACAAGCCTCATGGGTGCGATCATTCCAGCACTAATGCACCAGATCTCATCAGAACTCCACAGTTAAGCGTGCATGGGCGAGGGTAGTACTAGGATGGGTGACCTCCTGGGAAGTCCTCGTGTTGCACCCCTCGTTTTTAATGAATATTTTAATTTTCTGCAACAAGCCTTATGGGTGTGATCATAGCAGCACTAATGCACCGGATCCCGTCAAAACTCCGTTGTTAAGCGTGCTTGGGCGAGAGTAGTATTAGGATGGGTGACCTCCTGGGAAGTCCTCATGTTGCACCCCTCGTTTTTATTGAATATTTGAATTTTCTGCAACAAGCCTTATGGGTGCGATCATTCCAGCACTAATGCACCGGATCCCGTCAAACTCCGTTGTTAAGCGTGCTTGGGCGAGAGTAGTATTAGGATGGGTGACCTCCTGGGAAGTCCTCATGTTGCACCCCTCGTTTTTATTGAATATTTGAATTTTCTGCAACAAGCCTTTTGGGTGCGATCATTCCAGCACTAATGCACCAGATCTCATCAAAACTCCGTTGTTAAGCGTGCTTGGGCGAGAGTAGTACTAGGATGGGTGACCTCCTGGGAAGTCCTCGTGTTGCACCCCTCGTTTTTAATGAATATTTTAATTTTCTGCAACAAGCCTTATGGGTGTGATCATAGCAGCACTAATGCACGGATCCCGTCAAAACTCCGTTGTTAAGCGTGCTTGGGCGAGAGTAGTATTAGGATGGGTGACCTCCTAGGAAGTCCTCATGTTGCACCCCTCGTTTTTATTGAATATTTGAATTTTCTGCAACAAGCCTCATGGGTGCGATCATTCCAGCACTAATGCACCACATCTCATCAGAACTCCACAGTTAAGCGTGCATGGGCGAGAGTAGTCCTAGGATGGGTGACCTCCTGGGAAGTCCTCATGTTGCACCCATGGTCTGTAGTGTTGATTTGAATTTTCTGCAGGCAGCTTTTGGGTGTGATCAAAGCAGCACTAATGCACCGGATCCCGTCAAACTCCGTTGTTAAGCGTGCTTGGGCGAGAGTAGTACTAGGATGGGTGACCTCCTGGGAAGTCCTCGTGTTGCACCCATCGTTTTTAATGAATATTTTAATTTTTGCAACAAGCCTTATGGGTGTGATCATAGCAGCACTAATGCACCGGATTCCGTCAAAACTCCGTTGTTAAGCTTGCTTGGGCTAGAGTTGTATTAGGATAGGTGACCTCCTGGGAAGTCCTCATGTTGCACCCCCCGTTTTTATTGAATATTTGAATTTTCTGCAACAAGCCTCATGGGTGCGATCATTCCAGCACTAATGCACCAGATCTCATCAGAACTCCACAGTTAAGCGTGCATGGGCGAGGGTAGTAGTAGGATGGGTGACCTCCTGGGAGGTCCTCGTGTTGCACCCCTCGTTTTTAATGAATATTTTAATTTTCTGCAACAAGCCTTATGGGTGTGATCATAGCAGCACTAATGCACCGGATCCCGTCAAAACTCCGTTGTTAAGCGTGCTTGGGCGAGAGTAGTACTAGGATGGGTGACCTCCTGGGAAGTCCTCGTGTTGCACCCCCGTTTTTAATGAATATTTTAATTTTCTGCAACAAGCCTTATGGGTG
Source organism: Cyclocarya paliurus (assembly GCA_029856935.1). NCBI lineage: Eukaryota > Viridiplantae > Streptophyta > Magnoliopsida > Fagales > Juglandaceae > Cyclocarya > Cyclocarya paliurus. Next base: position 13,634,555 of record CM056956.1, on the reverse strand, counting down.
TGATCATAGCAGCACTAATGCACCGGATCCCGTCAAAACTCCGTTGTTAAGCGTGCTTGGGCGAGAGTAGTATTAGGATGGGTGACCTCCTGGGAAGTCCTCATGTTGCACCCCTCGTTTTTATTGAATATTAGAATTTTCTGCAACAAGCCTCATGGGTGCGATCATTCCAGCACTAATGCACCAGATCTCATCAGAACTCCACAGTTAAGCGTGCATGGGCGAGGAGTAGTAGTAGGATGGGTGACCTCCTGGGAAGTCCTCGTGTTGCACCCCTCGTTTTTAATGAATATTTTAATTTTCTGCAACAAGCCTTATGGGTGTGATCATAGCAGCACTAATGCACCGGATCCCGTCAAAACTCCGTTGTTAAGCGTGCTTGGGCGAGAGTAGTATTAGGATGGGTGACCTCCTAGGAAGTCCTCATGTTGCACCCCTCGTTTTTATTGAATATTTGAATTTTCTGCAACAAGCCTCATGGGTGCGATCATTCCAGCACTAATGCACCACATCTCAACAGAACTCCACAGTTAAGCGTGCATGGGCGAGAGTAGTACTAGGATGGGTGACCTCCTAGGAAGTCCTCATGTTGCACCCATCATCTGTAGTGTTGATTTGAATTTTCTGCAGGCAGCCTTTTGCGTGCGATCATAGCAGAAATAATGCACCGGATTCCGTCAAAACTCCGTTGTTAAGCGTGCTTGGGCGAGAGTTGTATTAGGATGGGTGACCTCCTGGGAAGTCCTCATGTTGCACCCCTCGTTTTTATTGAATATTAGAATTTTCTGCAACAAGCCTCATGGGTGCGATCATTCCAGCACTAATGCACCTGATCTCATCAGAACTCCACAGTTAAGCGTGCATGGGCGAGGGTAGTACTAGGATGGGTGACCTCCTGGGAAGTCCTCGTGTTGCACCCCTCGTTTTTAATGAATATTTTAATTTTCTGCAACAAGCCTTATGGGTGTGATCATAGCAGCACTAATGCACCGGATCCCGTCAAAACTCCGTTGTTAAGCGTGCTTGGGCGAGAGTTGTATTAGGATGGGTGACCTCCTGGGAAGTCCTCATGTTGCACCCTCGTTTTTATTGAATATTTGAATTTTCTGCAACAAGCCTCATGGGTGCATCATTCCAGCACTAATGCACCAGATCTCATCAGAACTCCACAGTTAAGCGTGCATGGGCGAGGGTAGTAGTAGGATGGGTGACCTCCTGGGAAGTCCTCGTGTTGCACCCCTCGTTTTGAATCAATATTTTAATTTTCTGCAGCAAGCCTTATGGGTGTGATCATAGCAGCAATAATGCACCGGATCCCGTCAAAACTCCGTTGTTAAGCGTGCTTGGGCGAGAGTAGTATGAGGATGGGTGACCTCCTGGAAGTCCTCATGTTGCACCCCTCGTTTTTATTGAATATTTGAATTTTCTGCAACAAGCCTCATGGGTGCGATCATTATAGCACTAATGCACCAGATCTCATCAGAACTCCAGTTAAGCGTGCATGGGCGAGAGTAGTCCTAGGATGGGTGACCTCCTGGGAAGTCCTCATGTTGCACCCATGGTTTGTAGTGTTGATTTGAATTTTCTGCAGGCAGCCTTTTGGGTGTGATCAAAGCAACACTAATGCGCCGGATCCCGTCAAAACTCCGTTGTTAAGCGTGCTTGGGCAAGAGTAGTACAAGGATGGGTGACCTCCTGGGAGGTCCTCGTGTTGCACCCATCGTTTTTCATGAATATTTTAATTTTCAGCAACAAGCCTTATGGGTGTGATCATAGCAGCAATAATGCACCGGATTCCGTCAAAACTCCGTTGTTAAGCGTGCTTGGGCTAGAGTTGTATTAGGATAGGTGACCTCCTGGGAAGTCCTCATGTTGCACCCCTCGTTTTTATTGAATATTAGAATTTTCTGCAACAAGCCTCATGGGTGCGATCATTCCAACACTAATGCACCAGATCTCATCGGAACTCCACAGTTAAGCGTGCATGGGCGAGGGTAGTAGTAGGATGGGTGACCTCCTGGGAAGTCCTCGTGTTGCACCCCTCGTTTTTAATGAATATTTTAATTTTCTGCAGCAAGCCTTATGGGTGTGATCATAGCAGCACTAATGCACCGGATCGAGTCAAAACTCCGTTGTAAGCTTCATTGGGTGAGAGTAGTACCAGGATGGGTGACCTGCTGGGAAGTCCTCGTGTTGCACCCGTCGTTTTTAATGAATATTTTAATTTTCTGCAACAAGCCTTATGGGTGTGATCTTAGTAGCACTAATGCACCGGATCCCGTCAAAACTCCGTTATTAAGCGTGCTTGGGCGAGAGTAGTATTAGGATGGGTGACCACCTGGGAAGTCCTCATGTTGCACCCCTCATTTTTATTAAATATTTGAATTTTCTGCAACAAGCCTGATGGGTGCGATCATTCCACCACTAATGCACCAGATCTCATCAGAACTCCACAGTTAAGCGTGCATGGGCGAGAGTAGTACTAGGATGGGTGACCTCCTAGGAAGTCCTCATGTTGCACCCATCATCTGTAGTGTTGATTTGAATTTTCTGCAGGCAGCCTTTTGGGTGTGATCATAGCAGCACTAATGCATCGGATCCCGTCAGAACTCCGTTGTTAAGCGTGCTTGGGCGAGAGTTATATTAGGATGGGTGACCACCTGGGAAGTCCTCATGTTGCACCCCTCATTTTTATTGGATATTTGAATTTTTTGCAACAAGCCTCATGGGTGCGATCATTCTAGCACTAATGCACCAGATCTCATCAGAACTCCACTGTTAAGCGTGCATGGGCGAGAGTAGTCCTAGGATGGGTGACCTCCTGGGAAGTCCTCATGTTGCACCCATGGTTTGTAGTGTTCATTTCAATTTTCTGCAGGCAGCCTTTTGGGTGTGATCAAAGCAGCACTAATGCACCGGATCCCGTCAAAACTCCGTTGTTAAGCGTGCTTGGGCGAGAGTTATATTAGGATGGGTGACCACCTGGGAAGTCCTCATGTTGCACCCCTCGTTTTTATTGGATATTTGAATTTTCTGCAACAAGCCTCATGGGTGCGATCATTCTAGCACTACTGCACCAGATCTCATCAAACTCCACTGTTAAGCGTGCATGGGCGATAGTAGTCCTAGGATGGGTGACCTCCTGGGAAGTCCTCATGTTGCACCCATGGTTTGTAGTGTTATTTGAATTTTCTGCAGGCAGCCTTTTGGGTGTGATCAAAGCAGCACTAATGCACCGGATCCCGTCAAAACTCCGTTGTTAAGCGTGCTTGGGCGAGAGTAGTACTAGGATGGGTGACCTGCTGGGAAATCCTCGTGTTGCACCCGTCGTTTTTAATGAATATTTTAATTTTCTGCAACAAGCCTTATGGGTGTGATCATAGTAGCACTAATGCACCGGATCCCGTCAAAACTCCGTTGTTAAGCGTGCTTGGGCGAGAGTAGTATTAGGATGGGTGACCTCCTAGGAAGTCCTCATGTTGCACCCCTCGTTTTTATTGAATATTTGAATTTTCTGCAACAAGCCTGATGGGTGCGATCATTCCAGCACTAATGCACCAGATCTCATCAGAACTCCACAGTTAAGCGTGCATGGGCGAGAGTAGTCCTTGGATGGGTGACCTACTGGGAAGTCCTCATGTTGCACCCATCATCTGTAGTGTTGATTTGAATTTTCTGCAGGCAGCCTTTTGGGTGTGATCATAGCAGCACTAATGCATCTGATCCCGTCAGAACTCCGTTGTTAAGCGTGCTTGGGCGAGAGTTATATTAGGATGGGTGACCTCCTGGGAAGTCCTCATGTTGCACCCCTCGTTTTTATTGAATATTTGAATTTTCTGCAACAAGCCTCATGGGTGCGATCATTCTAGCACTAATGCACCAGATCTCATCAAACTCCACTGTTAAGCGTGCATGGGCGAGAGTAGTCCTAGGATGGGTGACCTCCTGGGAAGTCCTCATGTTGCACCCATGGTTTGTAGTGTTATTTGAATTTTCTGCAGGCAGCCTTTTGGGTGTGATCAAAGCAGCACTAATGCACCGGATCCCGTCAAAACTCCGTTGTTAAGCGTGCTTGGGCGAGAGTAGTACTAGGATGGGTGACCTCCTGGGAAGTCCTCGTGTTGCACCCATCGTTTTTAATGAATATTTTAATTTTCAGCAACAAGCCTTATGGGTGTGATCATAGCAGCACTAATGCACCGGATCCCGTCAAAACTCCGTTGTTAAGCGTGCTTGGGCGAGAGTTGTATTAGGATAGGTGACCTCCTGGGAAGTCCTCATGTTGCACCCCTCGTTTTTATTGAATATTTGAATTTTCTGCAACAAGCCTCATGGGTGCGATCATTCCAGCACTAATGCACCAGATCTCATCAGAACTCCACAGTTAAGCGTGCATGGGCGAGGGTAGTACTAGGATGGGTGACCTCCTGGGAAGTCCTCGTGTTGCACCCCTTGTTTTTAATGAATTTTTTAATTTTCTGCAACAAGCCTTATTGGTGTGATCATAGCAGCACTAATGCACCGGATCCCATCAAAAGTCCGTTGTTAAGCATGCTTGGGCGAGAGTTGTATTTGGATAGGTGACCTCCTGGGAAGTCCTCATGTTGCACCCCTCGTTTTTATTGAATATTAGAATTTTCTGCAACAAGCCCATGGGTGCATCATTCCAGCACTAATGCACCAGATCTCATCAGAACTCCACAGTTAAGCGTGCATGGGCGAGGGTAGTATAGGATGGGTGACCTCCTGGGAAGTCCTCGTGTTGCACCCCTCGTTTTGAATGAATATTTTAATTTTCTGCAACAAGCCTTATGGGTGTGATCATAGTTGCACTAATGCACCGGATCCCGTCAAAACTCCGTTGTTAAGCATGCTTGGGCGAGAGTAGTATTAGGATGGGTGACCTCCTTGGAAGTCCTCATGTTGCACCCCTCGTTTTTATTGAATATTTGAATTTTCTGCAACAAGCCTCATGGGTGCGATCATTCTAGCACTAATGCACCAGATCTCATCAGAACTCCACTGTTAAGCGTGCATGGGCGAGAGTAGTCCTAGGATGGGTGACCTCCTGGGAAGTCCTCATGTTGCACCCATGGTTTGTAGTGTTGATTTGAATTTTCTGCAGGCAGCCTTTTGGGTGTGATCAAAGCAGCACTAATGCACCGGATCCCGTCAAAACTCCGTTGTTAAGCGTGCTTGGGCGAGAGTAGTACTAGGATGGGTGACCTCCTGGGAAGTCCTCGTGTTGCACCCATCGTTTTTAATGAATATTTTAATTTTCTGCAACAAGCCTTATGGGTGTGATCATAGCAGCACTAATGCACCGGATCCCGTCAAAACTCCGTTGTTAAGCGTGCTTGGGCGAGAGTTGTATTAGGATGGGTGACCTCCTAGGAAGTTCTCATGTTGCACCCCTCGTTTTTATTGAATATTTGAATTTTCTGCAACAAGCCTCATGGGTGCGATCATTCAAGCACTAATGCACCACATCTCATCAGAACTCCACAGTTAAGCGTGCATGGGCGAGAGTAGTACTAGGATGGGTGACCTCCTGGGAAGTCCTCATGTTGCACCCATGGTCTTTAGTGTTGATATGAATTTTCTGCAGGCAAGCTTTTGGGTGTGATCAAAGCAGCACTAATGCACAGGATCCCGTCAGAACTCCATTGTTAAGCGTGCTTGGGCAAGAGTAGTACAAGGATGGGTTTCCTCCTGGGAGGTCCTCGTGATGCACCCATCGTTTTTATGAATATTTTAATTTTCTGCAACAAGCCTTATGGGTGTGATCATAGCAGCACTAATGCACCGGATCGAGTCAAAACTCCGTTGTTAAGCGTGCATTGGGCGAGAGTAGTACTAGGATGGGTGACCTCCTGGGAAGTCCTCGTGTTGCACCCGTCGTTTTAATGAATATTTTAATTTTCTGCAACAAGCCTTATGGGTGTGATCATAGTAGCACTAATGCACCGGATCCCGTCAAAACTCCGTTGTTAAGCGTGCTTGGGCGAGAGTAGTATTAGGATGGGTGACCTCCTAGGAAGTCCTCATGTTGCACCCCTCATTTTTATTGAATATTTGAATTTTCTGCAACAAGCCTGATGGGTGCGATCATTCCAGCACTAATGCACCAGATCTCATCAGAACTCCACAGTTAAGCGTGCATGGGCGAGAGTAGTACTAGGATGGGTGACCTCCTGGGAAGTCCTCATGTTGCACCCATGGTTTGTAGTGTTGATTTGAATTTTCTGCAGGCAGCCTTTTGGGTGTGATCATAGCAGCACTAATGCATCTGATCCCGTCAGAACTCCGCTGTTAAGCGTGCTTGGGCGAGAGTTATATTAGGATGGGTGACCTCCTGGGAAGTCCTCATGTTGCACCCCTCGTTTTTATTGAATATTTGAATTTTCTGCAACAAGCCTCATGGGTGCGATCATTCTAGCACTAATGCACCAGATCTCATCAGAACTCCACTGTTAAGCGTGCATGGACGAGAGTAGTCCTAGGATGGGTGACCTCCTGGGAAGTCCTCATGTTGCACCCATGGTTTGTAGTGTTCATTTGAATTTTCTGCAGGCAGCCTTTTGGGTGTGATCAAAGCAGCACTAATGCACCGGATCCCGTCAAAACTCCGTTGTTAAGCGTGCTTGGGCGAGAGTAGTACTAGGATGGGTGACTTCCTGTGAAGTCCTCGTTTTGCACCCATCGTTTTTAATGAATATTTTAATTTTCAGCAACAAGCCTTATGGGTGTGATCATAGCAGCAATAATGCACCGGATTCCGTCAAAACTCTGTTGTTAAGCGTGCTTGGGCTAGAGTTGTATTAGGATAGGTGACCTCCTGGGAAGTCCTCATGTTGCACCCCTCGTTTTTATTGAATATTAGAATTTTCTGCAACAAGCCTCATGGGTGCGATCATTCCAACACTAATGCACCAGATCTCACCGGAACTCCACAGTTAAGCGTGCATGGGCGAGGGTAGTAGTAGGATGCGTGACCTTCTGGGAAGTTCTCGTGTTGCACACCCTCGTTTTTAATGAATATTTTAATTTTCTGCAGCAAGCCTTATGGGTGTGATCATAGCAGCACTAATGCACCGGATCGAGTCAAAACTCCGTTGTAAGCTTGCATTGGGCGAGAGTAGTACCAGGATGGGTGACCTCCTGGGAAATCCTCGTGTTGCACTCGTCGTTTTTAATGAATATTTTAATTTTCTGCAACAAGCCTTATGGGTGTGATCTTAGTAGCACTAATGCACCGGATCCCGTCAAAACTCAGTTATTAAGCGTGCTTGGGCGAGAGTAGTATTAGGATGGGTGACCTCCTTGGAAGTCCTCATGTTGCACCCCTCATTTTTATTGAATATTTGAATTTTCTGCAACAAGCCTGATGGGTGCGATCATTCCACCACTAATACACCAGATCTCATCAGAACTCCACAGTTAAGCGTGCATGGGCGAGAGTAGTACTAGGATGGGTGACCTCCTAGGAAGTCCTCATGTTGCACCCATCATCTGTAGTGTTGATTTGAATTTTCTGCAGGCAGCCTTTTGGGTGTGATCATAGCAGCACTAATGCATCTAATCCCGTGAGAACTCCGTTGTTAAGCGTGCTTGGGCGAGAGTTATATTAGGATGGGTGACCACCTGGGAAGTCCTCATGTTGCACCCCTCGTTTTTATTGGATATTTGAATTTTCTGCAACAAGCCTCATGGGTGCGATCATTCTAGCACTAATGCACCAGATCTCATCAAAACTCCACTGTTAAGCGTGCATGGGCGATAGTAGTCCTAGGATGGGTGACCTCCTGGGAAGTCCTCATGTTGCACCCATGGTTTTTAGTAGTTTATTTCAATTTTCTGCAGGCAGCCTTTTGGGTGTGATCAAAGCAGCACTAATGCACCGGATCCCGTCAAAACTCCGTTGTTAAGCGTGCTTGGGCGAGAGTAGTATTAGGATGGGTGACCTCCTGGGAAGTCCTCATGTTGCACCCCTCGTTTTTATTGAATATTTGAATTTTCTGCAACAAGCCTCATGGGTGCGATCATTCTAGCACTAATGCACCAGATCTCATCAGAACTCCACAGTTAAGCGTGCATGGGCGAGAGTAGTACTAGGATGGGTGACCTCCTGGGAAGTCCTCGTGTTGCACCCCTCGTTTTTAATGAATATTTTAATTTTCTGCAACAAGCCTTATGGGAGTGATCATAGTAGCACTAATGCACCGGATCCCGTCAAAACTCCGTTGTTAAGCATGCTTGGGCGAGAGTAGTATTAGGATGGGTGACCTCCTAGGAAGTCCTCATGTTGCACCCCTCGTTTTTATTGAATATTTGAATTTTCTGCAACAAGCCTCATGAGTGCGATCATTCTAGCACTAATGCACCAGATCTCATCAGAACTCTACTGTTAAGCGTGCATGGGCGAGAGTAGTCCTAGGATGGGTGACCTCCTGGGAAGTCCTCATGTTGCACCCATGGTTTGTAGTGTTGATTTGAATTTTCTGCAGGCAGCCTTTTGGGTGTGATCAAAGCTGCACTAATGCACCGGATCCCGTCAAAACTCCGTTGTTAAGCGTGCTTGGGCGAGAGTAGTACTAGGATGGGTGACCTCCTGTGAAGTCCTCGTGTTGCACCCATCGTTTTTAATGAATATTTTAATTTTCAACAACAAGCCTTATGGGTGTGATCATAGCAGCAATAATGCACCGGATCCCGTCAAAACTCCGTTGTTAAGCGTGCTTGGGCGAGAGTTGTATTAGGATTGGTGACCTCCTGGGAAGTCCTCATGTTGCACCCCTCGTTTTTATTGAATATTAGAATTTTCTGCAACAAGCCTCATGGGTGCATTCATTCCAGCACTAATGCACCAGATCTCATCAGAACTCCACAGTTAAGCGTGTATGGGCGAGGATAGTACTAGGATGGGTGACCTCCTGGGAAGTCCTCGTGTTGCACCCCTCGTTTTGAATGAATATTTTAATTTTCTGCAACAAGCCTTATGGGTGTGATCATAGCAGCACTAATGCACCGGATCCCGTCAAAACTCCGTTGTTAAGCGTGCTTGGGCGAGAGTAGTATTAGGATGGGTGACCTCCTAGGAAGTCCTCATGTTGCACCCCTCGTTTTTATTGAATATTTGAATTTTCTGCAACAAGCCTCATGAGTGCGATCATTCTAGCACTAATGCACCAGATCTCATCAGAACTCTACTGTTAAGCGTGCATGGGCGAGAGTAGTCCTAGGATGGGTGACCTCCTGGGAAGTCCTCATGTTGCACCCATGGTTTGTAGTGTTGATTTGAATTTTCTGCAGCAGCCTTTTGGGTGTGATCAAAGCAGCACTAATGCACCGGATCCCGTCAAAACTCCGTTGTTAAGCGTGCTTGGGCGAGAGTAGTACTAGGATGGGTGACCTCCTGGAAGTCCTCGTGTTGCACCCATCATTTTTAATGAATATTTTAATTTTCTGCAACAAGCCTTATGGGTGTGATCATAGCAGCACTAATGCACCGGATCCCGTCAAAACTCCGTTGTTAAGCGTGCATGGGCGAGGGTAGTACTAGGATGGGTGATCTCCTGGGAAGTCCTCGTGTTGCACCCCTCGTTTTTAATGAATATTTAATTTTCTGCAACAAGCCTTATGGGTGTGATCATAGCAGCACTAATGCACCGGATCCCGTCAAACTCCGTTGTTAAGCGTGCTTGGGCGAGAGTAGTATTAGGATGGGTGACCTCCTAGGAAGTCCTCATGTTGCACCCCTCGTTTTTATGAATATTTGAATTTTCTGCAACAAGCCTCATGGGTGCGATCATTCAGCACTAATGCACCAGATCTCATCAGAACTCCACTGTTAAGCGTGCATGGGCGAGAGTAGTACTAGGATGGGTGACCTCCTGGGAAGTCCTCATGTTGCACCCATCGTTTTAGTGTTGATTTGAATTTTCTGCAACAGCCTTTTGGGTGTGATCATAGCAGCACTAATGCACCGGATCCCGTCAGAACTCCGTTGTTAAGCGTGCTTGGGCGAGAGTAGTATTAGGATGGGTGACCTCCTGGGAAGTCCTCATGTTGCACCCCTCGTTTTTATGAATATTTTAATTTTCTGCAACAAGCCTTATGGGTGTGATCATAGCAGCACTAATGCACCGGATCCCGTCAAAACTCCGTTGTTAAGCGTGCTTGGGCGAGAGTAGTATAGGATGGGTGACCTCCTGGGAAGTCCTCGTGTTGCACCCCTCGTTTTTAATGAATATTTTAATTTTCTGCAACAAGCCTTATGGGTGTGATCATAGCAGCACTAATGCACCGGATCCCGTCAAAACTCCGTTGTTAAGCGTGCTTGGGCGAGAGTAGTATTAGGATGGGTGACCTCCTGGGAAGTCCTCATGTTGCACCCCTCGTTTTTATTGAATATTTGAATTTTCTGCAACAAGCCTCATGGGTGCGATCATTCCAGCACTAATGCACCAGATCTCATCAGAACTCCACTGTTAAGCGTGCATGGGCGAGTAGTACTAGGATGGGTGACCTCCTGGGAAGTCCTCATGTTGCACCCATGGTCTGTAGTGTTGATTTGAATTTTCTGCAAGCAACTTTGGGTGTGATCAAAGCAGCACTAATGCACCGGATCCCGTCAGAACTCCGTTGTTAAGCGTGCTTGGGCGAGAGTAGTACTAGGATGGGTGACCTCCTGGGAAGTCCTCGTGTTGCACCCCTCGTTTTTAATGAATATTTTAATTTTCTGCAACAAGCCTTATGGGTGTGATCATAGCAGCACTAATGCACCGGATCCCGTCAAAACTCCGTTGTTAAGCGTGCTTGGGCGAGAGTTGTATTAGGATAGGTGACCTCCTGGAAGTCCTCATGTTGCACCCCTCGTTTTTATTGAATATTAGAATTTTCTGCAACAAGCCTCATTGGTGCGATCATTCCAGCACTAATGCACCAGATCTCATCGGAACTCCACAGTTAAGCGTGCATGGGCGAGGGTAGTAGTAGGATGGGTGACCTCCTGGGAAGTCCTCGTGTTGCACCCCTCGTTTTTAATGAATATTTTAATTTTCTGCAACAAGCCTTATGGGTGTGATCATAGCAGCACTAATGCACCGATCCCGTCAAAACTCCGTTGTTAAGCGTGCTTGGGCGAGAGTAGTATTAGGATGGGTGACCTCCTAGGAAGTCCTCATGTTGCACCCCTCGTTTTTATTGAATATTTGAATTTTCTGCAACAAGCCTCATGGGTGCGATCATTCCAGCACTAATGCACCACATCTCATCAGAACTCCACAGTTAAGCGTGCATGGGCGAGAGTAGTCTTAGGATGGGTGACCTCCTGGGAAGTCCTCATGTTGCACCCATGGTCTGTAGTGTTGATATGAATTTTCTGCAGGCAGCTTTTGGGTGTGATCAAAGCAGCACTAATGCACCGGATCCCGTCAGAACTCCGTTGTTAAGCGTGCTTGGGCATGAGTAGTACTAGGATGGGTGACCTCCTAGGAAGTCCTCGTGTTGCACCCATCGTTTTAATGAATATTTTAATTTTCAGCAACAAGCCTTATGGGTTTGCTCATAGCAGCAATAATGCACCGATCCCGTAAAACTCCGTTGTTAAGCGTGCTTGGGCGAGAGTTGTATTAGGATAGGTGACCTCCTGGGAAGTCCTCATGTTGCACCCCTCGTTTTTATTGAATATTAGAATTTTCTGCAACAAGCCTCATGGGTGCATTCATTCCAGCACTAATGCACCAGATCTCATCAGAACTCCACAGTTAAGCGTGCATGGGCGAGGGTAGTACTAGGATGGGTGACCTCCTGGGAAGTCCTCGTGTTGCACCCCTCGTTTTTAATGAATATTTTAATTTTCTGCAACAAGCCTTATGGTGTGATCATAGCAGCACTAATGCACCGGATCCCGTCAAAACTCCGTTGTTAAGCGTGCTTGGGCGAGAGTAGTATTAGGATGGGTGACCTCCTAGGAAGTCCTCATGTTGCACCCCTCGTTTTTATTGAATATTTGAATTTTCTGCAACAATCCTCATGAGTGCGATCATTCTAGCACTAATGCACCAGATCTCATCAGAACTCCACTGTTAAGCGTGCATGGGCGAGAGTAGTCCTAGGATGGGTGACCTCCTGGGAAGTCCTCATGTTGCACCCATGGTTTGTAGTGTTGATTTGAATTTTCTGCAAGCAGCCTTTTGGGTGTGATCAAAGCAGCACGAATTCACCGGATCCCGTCAGAACTCCGTTGTTAAGCGTGCTTGGGCGAGAGTAGTACTAGGATGGGTGACCTCCTGTGAAGTCCTCGTGTTGCACCCATCGTTTTTAATGAATATTTTAATTTTCAGCAACAAGCCTTATGGTGTGATCATAGCAGCAATAATGCACCGGATCCCGTCAAAACTCCGTTGTTAAGCGTGCTTGGGCGAGAGTAGTACTAGGATGGGTGACCTCCTGTTAAGTCCTCGTATTGCACCCCTCATTTTTAATGAATATTTAAATTTTCTGCAACAAGCCTTATGGGTGTTATCATAGCAGCACTAATGCACCGGATCCCGTCAAAAGTCCGTTGTTAAGCGTGCTTGGGCGAGAGTTGTATTAGGATAGGTGACCTCCTGGGAAGTCCTCATGTTGCACCCCTCGTTTTTATTGAATATTAGAATTTTCTGCAACAAGCCTCATGGGTGCATTCATTCCAGCACTAATGCACCAGATCTCATCAGAACTCCACAGTTAAGCGTGCATGGGCGAGGGTAGTACTAGGATGGGTGACCTCCTGGGAAGTCCTCGTGTTGCACCCCTCGTTTTTAATGAATATTTTAATTTTCTGCAACAAGCCTTATGGGTGTGATCATAGTAGCACTAATGCACCGGATCCCGTCAAAACTCTGTTGTTAAGCGTGCTTGGGCGAGAGTAGTATTAGGATGGGTGACCTCCTAGGAAGTCCTCATGTTGCACCCCTCGTTTTTATTGAATATTTGAATTTTCTGCAACAATCCTCATGAGTGCGATCATTCTAGCACTAATGCACCAGATCTCATCAGAACTCCACTGTTAAGCGTGCATGGGCGAGAGTAGTCCTAGGATGGGTGACCTCCTGGGAAGTCCTCATGTTGCACCCATGGTTTGTAGTGTTGATTTGAATTTTCTGCAAGCAGCCTTTTGGGTGTGATCAAAGCAGCACGAATTCACCGGATCCCGTCAGAACTCCGTTGTTAAGCGTGCTTGGGCGAGAGTAGTACTAGGATGGGTGACCTCCTGTGAAGTCCTCGTGTTGCACCCATCGTTTTTAATGAATATTTTAATTTTCAGCAACAAGCCTTATGGTGTGATCATAGCAGCAATAATGCACCGGATCCCGTCAAAACTCCGTTGTTAAGCGTGCTTGGGCGAGAGTAGTACTAGGATGGGTGACCTCCTGTTAAGTCCTCGTATTGCACCCCTCATTTTTAATGAATATTTAAATTTTCTGCAACAAGCCTTATGGGTGTTATCATAGCAGCACTAATGCACCGGATCCCGTCAAAAGTCCGTTGTTAAGCGTGCTTGGGCGAGAGTTGTATTAGGATAGGTGACCTCCTGGGAAGTCCTCATGTTGCACCCCTCGTTTTTATTGAATATTAGAATTTTCTGCAACAAGCCTCATGGGTGCATTCATTCCAGCACTAATGCACCAGATCTCATCAGAACTCCACAGTTAAGCGTGCATGGGCGAGGGTAGTACTAGGATGGGTGACCTCCTGGGAAGTCCTCGTGTTGCACCCCTCGTTTTTAATGAATATTTTAATTTTCTGCAGCAAGCCTTATGGGTTTGATCATAGTAGCACTAATGCACCGGATCCCGTCAAAACTCTGTTGTTAAGCGTGCTTGGCCGAGAGTAGTATTAGGATGGGTGACCTCCTAGGAAGTCCTCATGTTGCACCCCTCGTTTTTATTGAATATTTGAATTTTCTGCAACAATCCTCATGAGTGCGATCATTCTAGCACTAATGCACCAGATCTCATCAGAACTCCACTGTTAAGCGTGCATGGGCGAGAGTAGTCCTAGGATGGGTGACCTCCTGGGAAGTCCTCATGTTGCACCCATGGTCTGTAGTGTTGATTTGAATTTTCTGCAAGCAGACTTATGGGTGTGATCAAAGCAGCACGAATTCACCGGATCCCGTCAGAACTCCGTTGTTAAGCGTGCTTGGGCGAGAGTAGTACTAGGATGGGTGACCTCCTGGGAAGTCCTCGTGTTGCACCCGTCATTTTTAATGAATATTTTAATTTTCAGCAACAAGCCTTATGGGTGTGATCATAGCAGCAATAATGCACCGGATCCCGTCAAAACTCCGTTGTTAAGCGTGCTTGGGCGAGAGTTGTATTAGGATAGGTGACCTCCTGGGAAGTCCTCATGTTGCACCCCTCGTTTTTATTGAATATTAGAATTTTCTGTAACAAGCCTCATGGGTGCGATCATTCCAGCACTAATGCACCAGATCTCATCAGAACTCCACAGTTAAATGTGCATGGGCGAGGGTAGTAGTAGGATGGGTGACCTCCTGGGAAGTCCTCGTGTTGCACCCCTCGTTTTTAATGAATATTTTAATTTTCTGCAACAAGCCTTATGGGTGTGATCATAGCAGCACTAATGCACCGGATCCCGTCAAAACTCCGTTGTTAAGCGTGCTTGGGCGAGAGTAGTATTAGGATGGGTGACCTCCTAGGAAGTTCTCATGTTGCACCCCTCGTTTTTATTGAATATTTGAATTTTCTGCAACAAGCCTCATGGGTGCGATCATTCCAGCACTAATGCACCAATTCTCATCAGAACTCCACAGTTAAGCGTGCATGGGCGAGAGTAGTCTTAGGATGGGTGACCTCCTGGGAAGTCCTCATGTTGCACCCATGGTCCGTAGTGTTGATATGAATTTTCTGCAGGCAAGCTTTTGGGTGTGATCAAAGCAGCACTAATGCACTGGATCCCGTCAGAACTCCGTTGTTAAGCGTGCTTGGGCAAGAGTAGTACTAGGATGGGTGACCTCCTTGGAAGTCCTCGTATTGCACCCCTCATTTTTAATGAATATTTAAATTTTCTGCAACAAGCCTTATGGGTGTTATCATAGCAGCACTAATGCACCGGATCCCGTCAAAAGTCCGTTGTTAAGCGTGCTTGGGCGAGAGTTGTATTAGGATAGGTGACCTCCTGGGAAGTCCTCATGTTGCACCCCTCGTTTTTATTGAATATTTGAATTTTCTGGAACAAGCCTCATGGGTTCGATCATTCCAGCACTAATGCACCAGATCTCATCAGAACTCCCCAGTTAAGCGTGCATGGGCGAGGGTAGTACTAGGATGGGTGACCTCCTGGGAAGTCCTCGTGTTGCACCCCTCGTTTTTAATGAATATTTTAATTTTCTGAACAAGCCTTATGGTGTGATCATAGCAGCACTAATGCGGATCCCGTCAAAACTCTGTTGTTAAGCGTGCTTGGGCGAGAGTAGTATTAGGATGGGTGACCTCCTGGGAAGTCCTCATGTTGCACCCCTCGTTTTTATTGAATATTTGAATTTTCTGCAACAAGCCTCATGGGTGCGATCATTCTAGCACTAATGCACCAGATCTCATCAGAACTCCACAGTTAAGCGTGCATGGGCGAGGGTAGTAGTAGGATGGGTGACCTCCTGGAAGTCCTCATGTTGCACCCCTCGTTTTTAATGAATATTTAATTTTCTGCAACAAGCCTTATGGGTGTGATCATAGCAGCACTAATGCACCGGATC
The DNA here is from genome assembly GCA_029856935.1 of Cyclocarya paliurus. Taxonomy (NCBI): domain Eukaryota; kingdom Viridiplantae; phylum Streptophyta; class Magnoliopsida; order Fagales; family Juglandaceae; genus Cyclocarya; species Cyclocarya paliurus. Next base: position 13,618,789 of record CM056956.1, on the reverse strand, counting down.
CCGTCAAAACTCCGTTGTTAAGCGTGCTTGGGCGAGAGTAGTGTAAGATGGGTGACCTCCTGGGAAGTCCTCATGTTGCACCCCTCGTTTTTATTGAATATTTGAATTTTCTGCAACAAGCCTCATGGGTGCGATCATTCCAGCACTAATGCACCAGATCTCATCAGAACTCCACAGTTAAGCGTGCATGGGCGAGAGTAGTACTAGGATGGTGACCTCCTGGGAAGTCCTCATGTTGCACCCATGGTTTGTAGTGTTGATTTGAATTTTCTGCAGGCAAGCTTTTGGGTGTGATCAAAGCAGCACTAATGCACCGGATCCCGTCAGAACTCCGTTGTTAAGCGTGCTTGGCAGAGTAGTACTAGGATGGGTGACCTCCTGGGAAGTCCTCGTGTTGCACCCATCGTTTTAATGAATATTTTAATTTTCTGCAACAAGCCTTATGGGTGTGATCATAGCAGCACTAATGCACCGGATCCCGTCAAAACTCCGTTGTTAAGCGTGCTTGGGCGAGAGTTGTATTAGGATGGGTGACCTCCTGGGAAGTCCTCATGTTGCACCCCTCGGTTTATTGAATATTTGAATTTTCTGCAACAAGCCTCATGAGTGCGATCCTTCCAACACTGATGCACCAGATCTCATCAGAACTCCACAGCTAAGCGTGCATGGGCGAGAGTAGTCCTAGGATGGGTGACCTCCTGGGAAGTCCTCATGTTGCACCCATGGTTGTAGTGTTGATATGAATTTTCTGCAGGCAGCCTTTTGGGTGTGATCAAAGCAGCACTTATGCACCGGATCCCATCAGAACTCCGTTGTTAAGCGTGCTTGGGCGAGAGTAGTACTAGGATGGGTGACCTCCTGGGATGTCCTCGTGTTGCACCCGTCGTTTTTAATGAATATTTTAATTTTCAGCAACAAGCCTTATGGGTGTGATCATAGCAGCAATAATGCACCGGATCCCGTCAAAACTCCGTTGTTAAGCGTGCTTGGGCGAGAGTTGTATTAGGATAGGTGACCTCCTGGGAAGTCCTCATGTTGCACCCCTCTTTTTATTGAATATTTGAATTTTCTGCAACAAGCCTCATGGGTGCGATCATTCCAGCACTAATGCACCAGATCTCATCAGAACTCCACAGTTAAGCGTGCATGGGCGAGAGAGTAGTACTAGGATGGGTGACCTCCTGGGAAGTCCTCGTGTTGCACCCATCGTTTTTAATGTTATTTGAATTTTCTGCACAAGCCTTTTGGGTGTGATCATAGCAGCACTAATGCACCGGATCCCGTCAAAACTCCGTTGTTAAGCGTGCTTGGGCGAGAGTTATATTAGGATGGGTGACCTCCTGGGAAGTCCTCATGTTGCACCCTCGTTTTTATGGAATATTTGAATTTTCTGCAACAAGCCTCATGGGTGCGATCATTCAGCACTAATGCACCAGATCTCATCAGAACTCCACAGTTAAGCGTGCATGGGCGAGAGTAGTCCTAGGATGGGTGACCTCCTGGAAGTCAAAGTCCTCATGTTGCACCCATGGTCTGTAGTGTTGATTTGAATTTTCTGCAGGCAGGCTTTTGGGTGTGATCAAAGCAGCACTAATGCACTGGATCCGTCAGAACTCCGTTGTTAAGCGTGCTTGGGCAAGAGTAGTACAGGATGGGTGACCTCCTGGGAAGTCCTCGTGTTGCACCCATCGTTTTTAATGAATATTTAATTTTCTGCAACAAGCCTTATGGGTGTGATCATAGCAGCACTAATGCACCGGATCCCGTCAAAACTCGTTGTTAAGCGTGCTTGGGCGAGAGTTGTATTAGGATAGGTGACCTCCTGGGAAGTCCTCATGTTGCACCCCTCGTTTTTATTGAATATTTGAATTTTCTGCAACAAGCCTATGGGTGCGATCATTCCAGCACTAATGCACCAGATCTCATCAGAACTCCACAGTTAAGCGTGCATGGGCGAGAGTAGTACTAGGATGGGTGACCTCCTGGGAAGTCCTCATGTTGCACCATCGTTTTTAAGTGAATATTTTAATTTTCTGCAACAGCCTTATGGGTGTGATCATAGCAGCACTAATGCACCGGATCCGTCAAAACTCCGTTGTTAAGCGTGCTTGGGCGAGAGAGTAGTATTAGGATGGGTGACCTCCTGGGAAGTCCTCATGTTGCACCCTCGTTTTTATTGAATATTTGAATTTTCTGCAACAAGCCTCATGGGTGCGATCATTTTCAGCACTAATGCACCAGATCTCATCAGAACTCCACTGTTAAGCGTGCATGGGCGAGAGTAGTTTAGGATGGGTGACCTCCTGGAAGTCCTCATGTTGCACCCTGGTTTGTAGTGTTGATTTGAATTTTCTGCAGGCAAGCTTTTTGGGTGTGATCAAGCAGCACTAATGCACCGGATCCGTCAGAACTCCGTTGTTAAGCGTGCTTGGGCGAGAGTAGTACTAGGATGGGTGACCTCCTGGGAAGTCCTCGTGTTGCACCCCATCGTTTTTAATGAATATTTTAATTTTCTGCAACAAGCCTTATGGGTGTGATCATAGCAGCACTAATGCCGGATCCCGTCAAAACTCCGTTGTTAAGCGTGCTTGGGCGAGAGTTGTATTAGGATGGGTGACCTCCTGGGAAGTCCTCATGTTGCACCCTCGTTTTTATTGAATATTTGAATTTTCTGCAACAAGCCTCATGGGTGCGATCATTCAGCACTAATGCACCAGATCTCATCAGAACTCCACTGTTAAGCGTGCATGGGCGAGAGTAGTACTAGGATGGGTGACCTCCTGGGAAGTCCTCATGTTGCACCCATCGTTTTTAGTGTTATTTGAATTTTCTGCAGCAGCCTTTTGGGTGTGATCAAAGCAGCACTAATGCACCGGATCCCGTCAAAACTCCGTTGTTAAGCGTGCTTGGGCGAGAGTAGTACTAGGATGGGTGACCTCCTGGGAAGTCCTCATGTTGCACCCATCGTTTTTATGAATATTTTATTTTCTGCAACAAGCCTTATGGGTGTGATCATAGCAGCACTAATGCACCGGATCCCGTCAAAACTCCGTTGTTAAGCGTGCTTGGGCGAGAGTAGTATAGGATGGGTGACCTCCTGGGAAGTCCTCATGTTGCACCCTCGTTTTTATTGAATATTTTAATTTTCTGCAACAAGCCTTATGGGTGTGATCATAGCAGCACTAATGCACCGGATCGAGTCAAAACTCCGTTGTTAAGCTGCTTGGGCGAGAGTAGTACCAGGATGGGTGACCTCCTGGGAATCCTCGTGTTGCACCCCTCGTTTTTAATGAATATTTTAATTTTCTGCAACAAGCCTTTTGGTGTGATCTTAGTAGCACTAATGCACCGGATCCCGTCAAAACTCCGTTGTTAAGCGTGCTTGGGCGAGATAGTATTAGGATGGGTGACCTCCTAGGAAGTCCTCATGTTGCACCCCTCATTTTTTTTGAATATTTGAATTTTCTGCAACAAGCCTGATGGGTGCGATCATTCCAGCACTAATACACCAGATCTCATCAGAACTCCACAGTTAAGCGTGCATGGGCGAGAGTAGTACTAGGATGGGTGACCTCCTAGGAAGTCCTCATGTTGCACCCATCATCTGTAGTGTTGATTTGAATTTTCTACAGGCAGCCTTTTGGGTGTGATCATAGCAGCACTAATGCATCTGATCCGGTCAGAACTCCGTTGTTAAGCGTGCTTGGGCGAGAGTTATATTAGGATGGGTGACCTCCTGGGAAGTCCTCATGTTGCACCCCTCGTTTTTATTGAATATTTGAATTTTCTGCAACAAGCCTCATGGGTGCGATCATTCCAGCACTAATGCACCAGATCTCATCAGAACTCCCCAGTTAAGCGTGCATGGGCGAGAGTAGTTTAGGATGGGTGACCTCCTGGGAAGTCCTCATGTTGCACCCATGGTTTGTAGTGTTGATTTGAATTTTCTGCAGGCAGCCTTTTGGGTGTGATCAAAGCAGCACTAATGCACCGGATCCCGTCAGAACTCCGTTCTTAAGCGTGCTTGGGCGAGAGTAGTACTAGGATGGGTGACCTCCTGGGAAGTCCTCGTGTTGCACCCATCGTTTTTAATGAATATTTTAATTTTCAGCAACAAGCCTTATGGGTGTGATCATAGCAGCACTAATGCATCGGATCCCGTCAAAACTCCATTGTTAAGCGTGCTTGGGCGAGAGTTGTATTAGGATAGGTGACCTCCTGGGAAGTCCTCATGTTGCACCCCTCGTTTTTATTGAATATTAGAATTTTCTGCAACAAGCCTCATGGGTGCGATCATTCCAGCACTAATGCACCAGATCTCATCAGAACTCCATAGTTAATCATGCATTGGCGAGGGTAGTACTAGGATGGGCGACCTCCTGGGAAGTCCTCGTGTTGCACCCCTCGTTTTTAATAATATTTTAATTTTCTGCAACAAGCCTTATGGGTGTGATCATAGCAGCACTAATGCACCGGATCCCGTCAAAACTCCGTTGTTAAGCGTGCTTGGGCGAGAGTAGTATTAGGATGGGTGACCTCCTAGGAAGTTCTCATGTTGCACACCCTCGTTTTTATTGAATATTTGAATTTTCTGCAACAAGCCTCATGGGTGCGATCATTCCAGCACTAATGCACCACATCTCATCAGAACTCCACAGTTAAGCGTGCATGGGCGAGAGTAGTACTAGGATGGGTGACCTTCTAGGAAATCCTCATGTTGCACCCATGGTCTGTAGTGTTGATATGAATTTTCTGCAGGCAGGCTTTTGGGTGTGATCAAAGCAGCACTAATGCGTTGGATCCCGCCAGAACTCCGTTCTTAAGCGTGCTTGGGCGAGAGTAGTACTAGGATGGGTGACCTCCTGGGAAGTCCTCGCGTTGCACCCGTCGTTTTTAATGAATATTTTAATTTTCAGCAACAAGCCTTATGGGTGTGATCATAGCAGCACTAATGCACCGGATCCAGTCAAAACTCCATTGTTAAGCGTGCTTGGGCGAGAGTTGTATTAGGATAGGTGACCTCCTGGGAAGTCCTCATGTTGCACCCCTCGTTTTTATTGAATATTTGAATTTTCTGCAACAAGCCTCATGGGTGCGATCATTCCAGCACTAATGCACCACATCTCATCAGAACTCACAGTTAAGCGTGCATGGGCGAGGGTAGTACTAGGATGGGTGACCTCCTGGGAAGTCCTCGTGTTGCACCCCTCGTTTTTAATGAATATTTTAATTTTCTGCAACAAGCCTTATGGGTGTGATCATAGCAGCAATAATGCAACGGATCCCGTCAAAACTCCGTTGTTAAGCGTGCTTGGGCGAGAGTTGTATTAGGATGGGTGACCTCCTGGGAAGTCCTCATGTTGCACCCCTCGTTTTTATTGAATATTTGAATTTTCTGCAACAAGCCTCATGGGTGCGATCATTCAAGCACTAATGCACCACATCTCATCAGAACTCCACAGTTAAGCGTGCATGGGCGAGAGTAGTCCTAGGATGGGTGACCTCCTGGGAAGTCCTCATGTTGCACCCATGGTCTGTAGTGTTGATATGAATTTTCTGCAGGCAGGCTTTTGGGTGTGATCAAAGCAGCACTAATGCACTGGATCCCGTCAGAACTCCGTTGTTAAGCGTGCTTGGGCAAGAGTAGTACAAGGATGGGTGACCTCCTGGGAAGTCCTCGTGTTGCACCCATCGTTTTTCATGAATATTTTAATTTTCAGCAACAAGCCTTATGGGTGTGATCATAGCAGCAATAATGCACCGGATTCCGTCAAAACTCCGTTGTTAAGCGTGCTTGGGCTAGAGTTGTATTAGGATAGGTGACCTCCTGGGAAGTCCTCATGTTGCACCCCTCATTTTTATTGAATATTTGAATTTTCTGCAACAAGCCTGATGGGTGCGATCATTCCAGCACTAATACACCAGATCTCATCAGAACTCCACAGTTAAGCGTGCATGGGCGAGAGTAGTACTAGGATGGGTGACCTCCTAGGAAGTCCTCATGTTGCACCCATCATCTGTAGTGTTGATTTGAATTTTCTGCAGGCAGCCTTTTGGGTGTGATCATAGCAGCACTAATGCATCTGATCCCGTCAGAACTCCGTTGTTAAGCGTGCTTGGGCGAGAGTTATATTAGGATGGGTGACCTCCCGGGAAGTCCTCATGTTGCACCCCTCGTTTTTATGGAATATTTGAATTTTCTGCAACAAGCCTCATGGGTGCGATCCTTCCAGCACTAATGCACCAGATCTCATCAGAACTCCCCAGTTAAGCGTGCATGGGCGAGAGAAGTTTAGGATGGGTGACCTCCTGGTAAGTCCTCATGTTGCACCCATGGTCTGTAGTGTTGATTTGAATTTTCTGCAGGCAGCCTTTTGGGTGTGATCAAAGCAGCACTAATGCACCGGATCCCGTCAGAACTCCGTTCTTAAGCGTGCTTGGGCGAGAGTAGTACTAGGATGGGTGACCTCCTGGGAAGTCCTCGTGTTGCACCCGTCGTTTTTAATGAATATTTTAATTTTCAGCAACAAGCCTTATGGGTGTGATCATAGCAGCACTAATGCACCGGATCCCGTCAAAACTCCATTGTTAAGCGTGCTTGGGCGAGAGTTGTATTAGGATAGGTGACCTCCTGGGAAGTCCTCATGTTGCACCCCTCGTTTTTATTGAATATTAGAATTTTCTGCAACAAGCCTCATGGGTGCGATCATTCCAGCACTAATGCACCAGATCTCATCAGAACTCCATAGTTAAGCATGCATCGGCGAGGGTTGTACTAGGATGGGCGACCTCCTGGGAAGTCCTCGTGTTGCACCCCTCGTTTTTAACTAATATTTTAATTTTCTGCAACAAGCCTTATGGGTGTGATAATGGCAGCACTAATGCACCGGATCCCGTCAAAACTCCGTTGTTAAGCGTGCTTGGGCGAGAGTAGTATTAGGATGGGTGACCTCCTAGGAAGTCCTCATGTTGCACCCCTCGTTTTTATTGAATATTTGAATTTTCTGCAACAAGCCTCATGGGTGCGACCATTCCAGCACTAATGCACCAGATCTCATCAGAACTCCACTGTTAAGCGTGCATGGGCGAGAGTAGTCCTAGGATGGGTGACCTCCTGGGAAGTCCTCATGTTGCACCCATGGTTTGTAGTGTTGATTTGAATTTTCTGCAGGCAGACTTTTGGGTGTGATCAAAGCAGCACTAATGCACCGGATCCCGTCAGAACTCCGTTGTTAAGCGTGCTTGGGCGAGAGTAGTACTAGGATGGGTGACCTCCTGGGAAGTCCTCGTGTTGCACCCATCGTTTTAATGAATATTTTAATTTTCAGCAACAAGCCTTATGGGTGTGATCATAGCAGCACTAATGCACCGGATCCCGTCAAAACTCCGTTGTTAAGCGTGCTTGGGCGAGAGTAGTATTAGGATGGGTGACCTCCTTGGAAGTCCTCATGTTGCACCCCTCGTTTTTATTGAATATTTGAATTTTCTGCAACAAGCCTCATGAGTGCGATCATTCTAGCACTAATGCACCAGAACTCATCAGAACTCCACTGTTAAGCGTGCATGGGCGAGAGTAGTCCTAGGATGGGTGACCTCCTGGGAAGTTCTCATGTTGCACCCATTGTTTTTAGTGTTGATTTGAATTTTCTGCAGGCAAGCCTTTTGGGTGTGATCAAAGCAGCACTAATGCACCGGATCCCGTCAGAACTCCGTTGTTAAGCGTGCTTGGGCAAGAGTAGTACAAGGATGGGTGACCTCCTGGGAAGTCCTCGTGTTGCACCCATCGTTTTTCATGAATATTTTAATTTTCTGCAACAAGCCTTATGGGTGTGATCATAGCAGCAATAATGCACCGGATCCCGTCAAAACTCCGTTGTTAAGCGTGCTTGGGCGAGAGTTGTATTAGGATGGGTGACCTCCTGGGAAGTCCTCATGTTGCACCCTCGTTTTTATTGAATATTTGAATTTTCTGCAACAAGCCTCATGGGTGCGATCATTCAAGCACTAATGCACCAGATCTCATCAGAACTCCACAGTTAAGCGTGCATGGGCGAGAGTAGTACTAGGATGGGTGACCTCCTAGGAAGTCCTCATGTTGCACCCATGGTCTGTAGTGTTGATTTGAATTTTCTGCAGGCAGCCTTTTGGGTGTGATCAAAGCAGCACTAATGCACGGATCCCGTCAGAACTCCGTTGTTAAGCGTGCTTGGGCGAGAGTAGTACTAGGATGGGTGACCTCCTGGGAAGTCCTCGTGTTGCACCCATCGTTTTTATGAATATTTTAATTTTCAGCAACAAGCCTTATGGGTGTGATCATAGCAGCACTAATGCACCGGATTCCGTCAAAACTCCGTTGTTAAGCGTGCTTGGGCGAGAGTTGTATTAGGATAGGTGACCTCCTGGGAAGTCCTCATGTTGCACCCCTCGTTTTTATTGAATATTAGAATTTTCTGCAACAAGCCTCATGGGTGCGATCATTCCAACACTAATGCACCACATCTCATCAGAACTCCACAGTTAAGCGTGCATGGGCGAGAGTAGTAGTCGGATGGGTGACCTCCTGGGAAGTCCACATGTTGCACCCGTCATTTTTAATGAATATTTTAATTTTCTGCAACAAGCCTTATGGGTGTGATCATAGCAGCACTAATGCACCGGATCCCGTCAAAACTCCGTTGTTAAGCGTGCTTGGGCGAGAGTAGTATTAGGATGGGTGACCTCCTGGGAAGTCCTCATGTTGCACCCCTCGTTTTTATTGAATATTTGAATTTTCTGCAACAAGCCTCATGGGTGCGATCATTCCAGCACTAATGCACCAGATCTCATCAGAACTCCACAGTTAAGCGTGCATGGGCGAGAGTAGTACTAGGATGGGTGACCTCCTAGGAAGTCCTCATGTTGCACCCATCATCTGTAGTGTTGATTTGAATTTTCTGCAGGCAGCCTTTTGGGTGTGATCAAAGCAGCACTAATGCACCTGATCCCGTCAGAACTCCGTTGTTAAGCGTGCTTGGGCGAGAGTATATTAGGATGGGTGACCTCCTGGGAAGTCCTCATGTTGCACCCCTCGTTTTTATTGGATATTTGAATTTTCTGCAACAAGCCTCATGGGTGCGATCATTCTAGCACTAATGCACCAGATCTCATCAGAACTCCACTGTTAAGCGTGCATGGGCGAGAGTAGTCCTAGGATGGGTGACCTCCTGGGAAGTCCTCATGTTGCACCCATGGTTTGTAGTGTTCATTTGAATTTTCTGCAGGCAGCCTTTTGGGTGTGATCAAAGCAGCACTAATGCACCGGATCCCGTCAAAACTCCGTTGTTAAGCGTGCTTGGGCGAGAGTAGTACTAGGATGGGTGACCTCCTGGGAAGTCCTCGTGTTGCACCCATCGTTTTTAATGAATATTTTAATTTTCAGCAACAAGCCTTATGGGTGTGATCATAGCAGCAATAATGCACCGGATCCCGTCAAAACTCCGTTGTTAAGCGTGCTTGGGCGAGAGTTGTATTAGGATAGGTGACCTCCTGGGAAGTCCTCATGTTGCACCCCTCGTTTTTATTGAATATTAGAATTTTCTGCAACAAGCCTCATGGGTGCATCATTCCGCACTAATGCACCAGATCTCATCAGAACTCCACAGTTAAGCGTGCATGGGCGAGGGTAGTAATAGGATGGGTGACCTCCTGGGAAGTCCTCGTGTTGCACCCCTCGTTTTGAATGAATATTTTAATTTTCTGGAACAAGCCTTATGGGTGTGATCATAGTTGCACTAATGCACCGGATCCCGTCAAAACACTGTTGTTAAGCGTGCTTGGGCGAGAGTAGTATTAGGATGGGTGACCTCCTGGGAAGTCCTCATGTTGCACCCCTCGTTTTTATTGAATATTTGAATTTTCTGCAACAAGCCTCATGGGTGCGATCATTCTAGCACTAATGCACCAGAACTCATCAGAACTCCACTGTTAAGCGTGCATGGGCGAGAGTAGTCCTAGGATGGGTGACCTCCTGGGAAGTCCTCATGTTGCACCCATGGTTTGTAGTGTTGATTTGAATTTTCTGCAGGCAGCCTTTTGGGTGTGATCAAAGCAACACTAATGCACCGGATCCCGTCAAAACTCCGTTGTTAAGCGTGCTTGGGCAAGAGTAGTACAAGGATGGGTGACCTCCTGGGAGGTCCTCGTGTTGCACCCATCGTTTTTCATGAATATTTTAATTTTCAGCAACAAGCCTTATGGGTGTGATCATAGCAGCAATAATGCACCGGATCCCGTCAAAACTCCGTTGTTAAGCGTGCTTGGGCGAGAGTTGTATTAGGATGGGTGACCTCCTAGGAAGTTCTCATGTTGCACCCCTCGTTTTTATTGAATATTTGAATTTTCTGCAACAAGCCTCATGGGTGCGATCATTCAAGCACTAATGCACCACATCTCATCAGAACTCCACAGTTAAGCGTGCGTGGGCGAGAGTAGTCCTAGGATGGGTGACCTCTTAGGAAGTCCTCATGTTGCACCCATGGTCTGTAGTGTTGATTTGAATTTTCTGCAGGCAGCTTTTGGGTGTGATCAAAGCAGCACTAATGCACAGGATCCCGTCAGAACTCCGTTGTTAAGCGTGCTTGGGCAAGAGTAGTACAAGGATGGGTGACCTCCTGGGAGGTCCTCGTGTTGCACCCATCGTTTTTCATGAATATTTTAATTTTCAGCAACAAGCCTTATGGGTGTGATCATAGCAGCAATAATGCACCGGATTCCGTCAAAACTCCGTTGTTAAGCGTGCTTGGGCTAGAGTTGTATTAGGATAGGTGACCTCCTGGGAAGTCCTCATGTTGCACCCCTCGTTTTTATTGAATATTAGAATTTTCTGCAACAAGCCTCATGGGTGCGATCATTCCAACACTAATGCACCAGATCTCACGGAACTCCACAGTTAAGCGTGCATGGGCGAGGGTAGTAGTAGGATGGGTGACCTTCTGGGAAGTTCTCGTGTTGCACCCCTCGTTTTTAATGAATATTTTAATTTTCTGCAGCAAGCCTTATGGGTGTGATCATAGCAGCACTAATGCACCGGATCGAGTCAAAACTCCGTTCGTAAGCTTCATTGGGTGAGAGTAGTACCAGGATGGGTGACCTGCTGGGAAATCCTCGTGTTGCACTCGTCGTTTTTAATGAATATTTTAATTTTCTGCAACAAGCCTTATGGGTGTGATCTTAGTAGCACTAATGCACCGGATCCCGTCAAAACTCAGTTATTAAGCGTGCTTGGGCGAGAGAGTAGTATTAGGATGGGTGACCTCCTAGGAAGTCCTCATGTTGCACCCCTCATTTTTATTAAATATTTGAATTTTCTGGAACAAGCCTGATGGGTGCGATCATTCCACCACTAATACACCAGATCTCATCAGAACTCCACAGTTAAGCGTGCATGGGCGAGAGTAGTACTAGGATGGGTGACCTCCTAGGAAGTCCTCATGTTGCACCAATCATTTGTAGTGTTGATTTGAATTTTCTGCAGGCAGCCTTTTGGGTGTGATCATAGCAGCACTAATGCATCTGATCCCGTCAGAACTCCGTTGTTAAGCGTGCTTGGGCGAGAGTTATATTAGGATGGGTGACCTCCTGGGAAGTCCTCATGTTGCACCCCTCGTTTTTATTGGATATTTGAATTTTCTGCAACAAGCCTCATGGGTGCGATCATTCTAGCACTAATGCACCAGATCTCATCAGAACTCCACTGTTAAGCGTGCATGGGCGATAGTAGTCCTAGGATGGGTGACCTCCTGGGAAGTCCTCATGTTGCACCCATGGTTTAGTGTTCATTTCAATTTTCTGCAGGGCCTTTTGGGTGTGATCAAAGCAGCACTAATGCACCGGATCCCGTCAAAACTCCGTTGTTAAGCGTGCTTGGGCGAGAGTAGTACTAGGATGGGTGACCTCCTGGGAAGTCCTCATGTTGCACCCATCGTTTTTAGTGTTGATTTGAATTTTCTGCAACAGCCTTTTGGGTGTGATCATAGCAGCACTAATGCATCGGATCCCGTCAGAACTCCGTTGTTAAGCGTGCTTGGGCGAGAGTTATATTAGGATGGGTGACCTCCTGGGAAGTCCTCATGTTGCACCCCTCGTTTTTATTGATATTTGAATTTTCTGCAACAAGCCTCATGGGTGCGATCATTCAGCACTAATGCACCAGATCTCATCAGAACTCCACTGTTAAGCGTGCATGGGCGAGAGTAGTCCTAGGATGGGTGACCTCCTGGGAAGTCCTCATGTTGCACCCTCGTTTGTAGTGTTGATTTGAATTTTCTGCAGGCAGCCTTTTGGGTGTGATCATAGCAGCACTAATGCATCGGATCCCGTCAGAACTCTGTTGTTAAGCGTGCTTGGGCGAGAGTTATATTAGGATGGGTGACCTCCTGGGAAGTCCTCATGTTGCACCCCTCGTTTTTATTGTTATTTGAATTTTCTGCAACAAGCCTTTTGGGTGTGATCAAAGCAGCACTAATGCACCGGATCCCATCAAAACTCCGTTGTTAAGCGTGCTTGGGCGAGAGTAGTACTAGGATGGGTGACCTCCTGGGAAGTCCTCATGTTGCACCCATGGTTTGTAGTGTTTATTTCAATTTTCTGCAGGCAGCCTTTTGGGTGTGATCAAAGCAGCACTAATGCACAGGATCCCGTCAGAACTCCGTTGTTAAGCGTGCTTGGGCAAGAGTAGTACAAGGATGGGTGACCTCCTGGGAAGTCCTCGTGTTGCACCATCGTTTTTCATGAATATTTTAATTTTCAGCAACAAGCCTTATGGGTGTGATCATAGCAGCAATAATGCACCGATTCCGTCAAAACTCCGTTGTTAAGCGTGCTTGGGCGAGGTTGTATTAGGATAGGTGACCTCCTGGGAAGTCCTCATGTTGCACCCCTCGTTTTTATTGAATATTAGAATTTTCTGCAACAAGCCTCATGGGTGCGATCATTCAACACTAATGCACCAGATCTCATCGGAACTCCACAGTTAAGCGTGCATGGGCAGAGGTAGTAGCAGGATGGGTGACCTTCTGGGAAGTCCTCGTGTTGCACCCCTCGTTTTTAATGAATATTTTAATTTTCTGCAGCAAGCCTTATGGGTGTGATCATAGCAGCACTAATGCACCGGATCGAGTCAAAACTCCGTTGTTAAGCTGCATTGGGTGAGAGTAGTACCAGGATGGGTGACCTCCTGGGAAATCCTCGTGTTGCACCCGTCGTTTTTAATGAATATTTAATTTTCTGCAACAAGCCTTATGGGTGTGATCTAGTAGCACTAATGCACCGGATCCCGTCAAAACTCCGTTGTTAAGCGTGCTTGGGTGAGAGTAGTATTAGGATGGGTGACCTCCTAGGAAGTCCTCATGTTGCACCCCTCATTTTTATTGAATATTTGAATTTTCTGCAACAAGCCTCATGGGTGCGACCATTCCAGCACTAATGCACCAGATCTCATCAGAACTCCACAGTTAAGCGTGCATGGGCGAGAGTAGTACTAGGATGGGTGACCTCCTAGGAAGTCCTCATGTTGCACCCATCATCTGTAGTGTTGATTTGAATTTTCTGCAACAGCCTTTTGGGTGTGATCATAGCAGCACTAATGCACCGGATCCCGTCAAAACTCCGTTGTTAAGCGTGCTTGGGCGAGAGTTGTATTAGGATAGGTGACCTCCTGGGAAGTCCTCATGTTGCACCCCTCGTTTTTATTGAATATTAGAATTTTCTGCAACAAGCCCCATGGGTGCATCATTCCAGCACTAATGCACCAGATCTCATCAGAACTCCACAGTTAAGCGTGCATGGGCGAGGGTAGTAGTAGGATGGGTGACCTCCTGGGAAGTCCTCGTGTTGCACCCCTCGTTTTTAATGAATATTTTAATTTTCTGCAACAAGCCTTATGGGTGTGATCATAGTTGCACTAATGCACCGGATCCCGTCAAAACTCTGTTGTTAAGCATGCTTGGGCGAGAGTAGTATTAGGATGGGTGACCTCCTTGGAAGTCCTCATGTTGCACCCCTCGTTTTTATTGAATATTTGAATTTTCTGCAACAAGCCTCATGAGTGCGATCATTCTAGCACTAATACACCAGATCTCATCAGAACTCCACAGTTAAGCGTGCATGGGCGAGAGTAGTACTAGGATGGGTGACCTCCTAGGAAGTCCTCATGTTGCACCCATCATCTGTAGTGTTGATTTGAATTTTCTGCAGGCAGCCTTTTGGGTGTGATCATAGCAGCACTAATGCATCTGATCCCGTCAGAACTCCGTTGTTAAGCGTGCTTGGGCGAGAGTTATATTAGGATGGGTGACCACCTGGGAAGTCCTCATGTTGCACCCCTCGTTTTTATTGGATATTTGAATTTTCTGCAACAAGCCTCATGGGTGCGATCATTCTAGCACTAATGCACCAGATCTCATCAGAACTCCACTGTTAAGCGTGCATGGGCGATAGTAGTCCTAGGATGGGTGACCTCCTGGGAAGTCCTCATGTTGCACCCATGGTTTGTAGTGTTCATTTCATTTTCTGCAGGCAGCCTTTTGGGTGTGATCAAAGCAGCACTAATGCACCGGATCCCGTCAAAACTCCGTTGTTAAGCGTGCTTGGGCGAGAGTAGTACTAGGATGGGTGACCTCCTGTGAAGTCCTCGTGTTGCACCCATCGTTTTTAATGAATATTTTAATTTTCAGCAACAAGCCTTATGGGTGTGATCATAGCAGCAATAATGCACCGGATCCCGTCAAAACTCCGTTGTTAAGCGTGCTTGGGCGAGAGTTGTATTAGGATAGGTGACCTCCTGGGAAGTCCTCATGTTGCACGCCTCGTTTTTATTGAATATTAGAATTTTCTGCAACAAGCCCCATGGGTGCATTCATTCCGGCACTAATGCACCAGATCTCATCAGAACTCCACAGTTAAGAGTGCATGGGCGAGGGTAGTAATAGGATGGGTGACCTCCTGGGAAGTCCTCGTGTTGCACCCCTCGTTTTGAATGAATATTTTAATTTTCTGAACAAGCCTTATGGGTGTGATCATAGTTGCACTAATGCACCGGATCCCGTCAAAACACTGTTGTTAAGCATGCTTGGGCGAGAGTAGTATTAGGATGGGTGACCTCCTTGGAAGTCCTCATGTTGCACCCCTCGTTTTTATTGAATATTTGAATTTTCTGCAACAAGCCTCATGAGTGCGATCATTCTACCACTAATGCACCAGAACTCATCAGAACTCCACTGTTAAGCGTGCATGGGCGAGAGTAGTCCTAGGATGGGTGACCTCCTGGGAAGTCCACATGTTGCACCCATGGTTTGTAGTGTTGATTTGAGTTTTCTGCAGGCAGCCTTTTGGGTGTGATCAAAGCAACACTAATGCACCGGATCCCGTCAAAACTCCGTTGTTAAGCGTGCTTGGGCAAGAGTAGTACAAGGATGGGTGACCTCCTGGGAGGTCCTCGTGTTGCACCCATCGTTTTTCATGAATATTTTAATTTTCAGCAACAAGCGTTATGGGTGTGATCATAGCAGCAATAATGCACCGGATCCCGTCAAAACTCCGTTGTTAAGCGTGCTTGGGCGAGAGTTGTATTAGGATGGGTGACCTCCTAGGAAGTTCTCATGTTGCACCTCTCGTTTTTATTGAATATTTGAATTTCCTGCAACAAGCCTCATGGGTGCGATCATTCAAGCACTAATGCACCACTACTCATCAGAACTCCACAGTTAAGCGTGCATGGGCGAGAGTAGTCCTAGGATGGGTGACCTCTTAGGAAGTCCTCATGTTGCACCCATGGTCTGTAGTGTTGATATGAATTTTCTGCAGGCAGGCTTTTGGGTGTGATCAAAGCTGCACTAATGCACAGGATCCCGTCAGAACTCCATTGTTAAGCGTGCTTGGGCAAGAGTAGTACAAGGATGGGTGACCTCCTGGGAGGTCCTCGTGTTGCACCCTTCGTTTTTCATGAATATTTTAATTTTCAGCAACAAGCCTTATGGGTGTGATCGTAGCAGCAATAATGCACCGGATTCCGTCAAAACTCCGTTGTTAAGCGTGCTTGGGCTAGAGTTGTATTAGGATAGGTGACCTCCTGGGAAGTCCTCATGTTGCACCCCTCGTTTTTATTGAATATTAGAATTTTCTGCAACAAGCCTCATGGGTGCGATCATTCCAACACTAATGCACCAGATCTCACCGGAACTCCACAGTTAAGCGTGCATGGGCGAGGGTAGTAGCAGGATGCGTGACCTTCTGGGAAGTTCTCGTGTTGCACCCCTCGTTTTTAATGAATATTTTAATTTTCTGCAGCAAGCCTTATGGGTGTGATCATAGCAGCACTAATGCACCGGATCGAGTCAAAACTCCGTTCATAAGCTTCATTGGGTGAGAGTAGTACCAGGATGGGTGACCTGCTGGGAAATCCTCGTGTTGCACTCGTCGTTTTTAATGAATATTTTAATTTTCTGCAACAAGCCTTATGGGTGTGATCTTAGTAGCACTAATGCACCGGATCCCGTCAAAACTCCGTTATTAAGCGTGCTTGGGCGAGAGTAGTATTAGGATGGGTGACCTCCTAGGAAGTCCTCATGTTGCACCCCTCATTTTTATTAAATATTTGAATTTTCTGGAACAAGCCTGATGGGTGCGATCATTCCACCACTAATACACCAGATCTCATCAGAACTCCACAGTTAAGCGTGCATGGGCGAGAGTAGTACTAGGATGGGTGACCTCCTAGGAAGTCCTCATGTTGCACCCATCATCTGTAGTGTTGATTTGAATTTTCTGCAGGCAGCCTTTTGGGTGTGATCATAGCAGCACTAATGCATCTGATCCCGTCAGAACTCCGTTGTTAAGCGTGCTTGGGCGAGAGTTATATTAGGATGGGTGACCACCTGGGAAGTCCTCATGTTGCACCCCTCGTTTTTATTGGATATTTGAATTTTCTGCAACAAGCCTCATGGGTGCGATCATTCTAGCACTAATGCACCAGATCTCATCAGAACTCCACTGTTAAGCGTGCATGGGCGATAGTAGTCCTAGGATGGGTGACCTCCTGGGAAGTCCTCATGTTGCACCCATGGTTGGTAGTGTTCATTTCAATTTTCTGCAGGCAGCCTTTTGGGTGTGATCAAAGCAGCACTAATGCACCGGATCCCGTCAAAACTCCGTTGTTAAGCGTGCTTGGGCGAGAGTAGTACTAGGATGGGTGACCTCCTGGGAAGTCCTCATGTTGCACCCATCGTTTTTAATGTTGATTTGAATTTTCTGCAACAAGCCTTTTGGGTGTGATCATAGCAGCACTAATGCACCTGATCCCGTCAGAACTCCGTTGTTAAGCGTGCTTGGGCGAGAGTTATATTAGGATGGGTGACCTCCTGGGAAGTCCTCATGTTGCACCCCTCGTTTTTATTGAATATTTGAATTTTCTGCAACAAGCCTCATGGGTGCGATCATTCTAGCACTAATGCACCAGATCTCATCAGAACTCCACTGTTAAGCGTGCATGGGCGAGAGTAGTCCTAGGATGGGTGACCTCCTGGGAAGTCCTCATGTTGCACCCGTGGTTTGTAGTGTTGATTTGAATTTTCTGCAGGCAAGCCTTTTGGGTGTGATCATAGCAGCACTAATGCACCTGATCCCGTCAGAACTCTGTTGTTAAGCGTGCTTGGGCGAGAGTTATATTAGGATGGGTGACCTCCTGGGAAGTCCTCATGTTGCACCCATCGTTTTTAGTGTTATTTGAATTTTCTGCAGGCAGCCTTTTGGGTGTGATCAAAGCAGCACTAATGCACCGGATCCCGTCAAAACTCCGTTGTTAAGCGTGCTTGGGCGAGAGTAGTACTAGGATGGGTGACCTCCTGGGAAGTCCTCATGTTGCACCCATGGTTTGTAGTGTTGATTTGAATTTTCTGCAGGCAGCCTTTTGGGTGTGATCATAGCAGCACTAATGCACAGGATCCCGTCAGAACTCCATTGTTAAGCGTGCTTGGGCAAGAGTAGTACAAGGATGGGTGACCTCCTGGGAGGTCCTCGTGTTGCACCCATCGTTTTTCATGAATATTTTAATTTTCAGCAACAAGCCTTATGGGTGTGATCATAGCAGCAATAATGCACCGAATTCCGTCAAAACTCCGTTGTTAAGCGTGCTTGGGCTAGAGTTGTATTAGGATAGGTGACCTCCTGGGAAGTCCTCATGTTGCACCCCTCGTTTTTATTGAATATTAGAATTTTCTGCAACAAGCCTCATGGGTGCGATCATTCAAACACTAATGCACCAGATCTCACCGGAACTCCACAGTTAAGCGTGCATGGGCGAGGGTAGTAGCAGGATGCGTGACCTTCTGGGAAGTTCTCGTGTTGCACCCCTCGTTTTTAATGAATATTTTAATTTTCTGCAGCAAGCCTTATGGGTGTGATCATAGCAGCACTAATGCACCGGATCGAGTCAAAACTCCGTTCATAAGCTTCATTGGGTGAGAGTAGTACCAGGATGGGTGACCTCCTGGGAAATCCTCGTGTTGCACCCGTCGTTTTTAATGAATATTTTAATTTTCTGCAACAAGCCTTATGGGTGTGATCTTAGTAGCACTAATGCTCCGGATCCCGTCAAAACTCCGTTATTAAGCGTGCTTGGGCGAGAGTAGTATTAGGATGGGTGACCTCCTAGGAAGTCCTCATGTTGCACCCCTCATTTTTATTAAATATTTGAATTTTCTGGAACAAGCCTGATGGGTGCGATCATTCCACCACTAATACACCAGATCTCATCAGAACTCCACAGTTAAGCGTGCATGGGCGAGAGTAGTACTAGGATGGGTGACCTCCTAGGAAGTCCTCATGTTGCACCCATCATCTGTAGTGTTGATTTGAATTTTCTGCAGGCAGCCTTTTGGGTGTGATCATAGCAGCACTAATGCATCTGATCCCGTCAGAACTCCGTTGTTAAGCGTGCTTGGGCGAGAGTTGTATTAGGATAGGTGACCTCCTGGGAAGTCCTCTTGTTGCACGCCTCGTTTTTATTGAATATTAGAATTTTCTGCAACAAGCCTCATGGGTGCGATCATTCCAGCACTAATGCACCAGATCTCATCAGAACTCCACAGTTAAGCGTGCATGGGCGAGGGTAGTATTAGGATGGGTGACCTCCTGGGAAGTCCTCATGTTGCACCCCTCGTTTTTATTGAATATTTGAATTTTCTGCAACAAGCCTTATGGGTGTGATCATTCAGCACTAATGCACCAGATCCTCATCAAACTCCACTGTTAAGCGTGCTTGGGCGAGAGTAGTATTAGGATGGGTGACCTCCTGGGAAGTCCTCATGTTGCACCCATCGTTTTTATTGAATATTTGAATTTTCTGCAACAAGCCTTTTGGGTGTGATCATAGCAGCACTAATGCACCGGATCCCGTCAAAACTCCGTTGTTAAGCGTGCTTGGGCGAGAGTAGTACTAGGATGGGTGACCTCCTGGGAAGTCCTCATGTTGCACCCATCGTTTTTAGTGTTATTTGAATTTTCTGCAACAAGCCTTTGGGTGTGATCATAGCAGCACTAATGCACCTGATCCCGTCAGAACTCCGTTGTTAAGCGTGCTTGGGCGAGAGTATATTAGGATGGGTGACCTCCTGGGAAGTCCTCATGTTGCACCCCTCGTTTTTATTGAATATTTGAATTTTCTGCAACAAGCCTCATGGGTGCGATCATCTAGCACTAATGCACCAGATCTCATCAGAACTCCACTGTTAAGCGTGCATGGGCGAGAGTAGTCCTAGGATGGGTGACCTCCTGGGAAGTCCTCATGTTGCACCCATGTTTGTAGTGTTGATTTGAATTTTCTGCAGGCAGCCTTTTGGGTGTGATCATAGCAGCACTAATGCACCGGATCCCGTCAGAACTCCGTTGTTAAGCGTGCTTGGGCGAGAGTTATATTAGGATGGGTGACCTCCTGGGAAGTCCTCATGTTGCACCCATCGTTTTTAGTGAATATTTGAATTTTCTGCAACAGCCTTTTGGGTGTGATCATAGCAGCACTAATGCACCGGATCCCGTCAAAACTCCGTTGTTAAGCGTGCTTGGGCGAGAGTAGTACTAGGATGGGTGACCTCCTGGGAAGTCCTCATGTTGCACCCATGGTTTGTAGTGATTATTTGAATTTTCTGCAGGCAGCCTTTTGGGTGTGATCAAAGCAGCACTAATGCACAGATCCCGTCAGAACTCCATTGTTAAGCGTGCTTGGGCAAGAGTAGTACAAGGATGGGTTTCCTCCTGGGAGGTCCTCGTGATGCACCCATCGTTTTTCATGAATATTTTAATTTTCTGCAGCAAGCCTTATGGGTGTGATCATAGCAGCACTAATGCACCGATTCCGTCAAAACTCCGTTGTTAAGCGTGCTTGGGCTAGAGTTGTATTAGGATGGGTGACCTCCTGGGAAGTCCTCATGTTGCACCCCTCGTTTTTATTGAATATTTGAATTTTCTGCAACAAGCCTCATGGGTGCGATCATTCAACACTAATGCACCAGATCTCACCGGAACTCCACAGTTAAGCGTGCATGGGCGAGGGTAGTAGCAGGATGGGTGACCTCCTGGGAAGTTCTCGTGTTGCACCCCTCGTTTTTAATGAATATTTTAATTTTCTGCAGCAAGCCTTATGGGTGTGATCATAGCAGCACTAATGCACCGGATCGAGTCAAAACTCCGTTCGTAAGCTTCATTGGGTGAGAGTAGTACCAGGATGGGTGACCTGCTGGGAAATCCTCGTGTTGCACCCGTCGTTTTTAATGAATATTTTAATTTTCTGCAACAAGCCTTATGGGTGTGATCTTAGTAGCACTAATGCACCGGATCCCGTCAAAACTCCGTTATTAAGCGTGCTTGGGCGAGAGTAGTATTAGGATGGGTGACCTCCTAGGAAGTCCTCATGTTGCACCCCTCATTTTTATTAAATATTTGAATTTTCTGCAACAAGCCTGATGGGTGCGATCATTCCAGCACTAATACACCAGATCTCATCAGAACTCCACAGTTAAGCGTGCATGGGCGAGAGTAGTACTAGGATGGGTGACCTCCTAGGAAGTCCTCATGTTGCACCCATCATCTGTAGTGTTGATTTGAATTTTCTGCAGGCAGCCTTTTGGGTGTGATCATAGCAGCACTAATGCATCTGATCCCGTCAGAACTCCGTTGTTAAGCGTGCTTGGGCGAGAGTTATATTAGGATGGGTGACCACCTGGGAAGTCCTCATGTTGCACCCCTCGTTTTTATTGGATATTTGAATTTTCTGCAACAAGCCTCATGGGTGCGATCATTCTAGCACTAATGCACCAGATCTCATCAGAACTCCACTGTTAAGCGTGCATGGGCGATAGTAGTCCTAGGATGGGTGACCTCCTGGGAAGTCCTCATGTTGCACCCATGGTTTGTAGTGTTCATTTCAATTTTCTGCAGGCAGCCTTTTGGGTGTGATCAAAGCAGCACTAATGCACCGGATCCCGTCAAAACTCCGTTGTTAAGCGTGCTTGGGCGAGAGTAGTACTAGGATGGGTGACCTCCTGTGAAGTCCTCGTGTTGCACCCATCGTTTTTAATGAATATTTTAATTTTCAGCAACAAGCCTTATGGGTGTGATCATAGCAGCAATAATGCACCGGATCCCGTCAAAACTCCGTTGTTAAGCGTGCTTGGGCGAGAGTTGTATTAGGATAGGTGACCTCCTGGGAAGTCCTCATGTTGCACGCCTCGTTTTTATTGAATATTAGAATTTTCTGCAACAAGCCCCATGGGTGCATTCATTCCGGCACTAATGCACCAGATCTCATCAGAACTCCACAGTTAAGAGTGCATGGGCGAGGGTAGTAATAGGATGGGTGACCTCCTGGGAAGTCCTCGTGTTGCACCCCTCGTTTTGAATGAATATTTTAATTTTCTGGAACAAGCCTTATGGGTGTGATCATAGTTGCACTAATGCACCGGATCCCGTCAAAACTCTGTTGTTAAGCATGCTTGGGCGAGAGTAGTATTAGGATGGGTGACCTCCTTGGAAGTCCTCATGTTGCACCCCTCGTTTTTATTGAATATTTGAATTTTCTGCAACAAGCCTCATGAGTGCGATCATTCTAGCACTAATGCACCAGAACTCATCAGAACTCCACTGTTAAGCGTGCATGGGCGAGAGTAGTCCTAGGATGGGTGACCTCCTGGGAAGTCCTCATGTTGCACCCATGGTTTGTAGTGTTGATTTGAATTTTCTGCAGGCAGCCTTTTGGGTGTGATCAAAGCAACACTAATGCACCGGATCCCGTCAAAACTCCGTTGTTAAGCGTGCTTGGGCAAGAGTAGTACAAGGATGGGTGACCTCCTGGGAGGTCCTCGTGTTGCACCCATCGTTTTTCATGAATATTTTAATTTTCAGCAACAAGCCTTATGGGTGTGATCATAGCAGCAATAATGCACCGGATCCCGTCAAAACTCCGTTGTTAAGCGTGCTTGGGCGAGAGTTGTATTAGGATGGGTGACCTCCTAGGAAGTTCTCATGTTGCACCCCTCGTTTTTATTGAATATTTGAATTTTCTGCAACAAGCCTCATGGGTGCGATCATTCAAGCACTAATGCACCACATCTCATCAGAACTCCACAGTTAAGCGTGCATGGGCGAGAGTAGTCCTAGGATGGGTGACCTCTTAGGAAGTCCTCATGTTGCACCCATGGTCTGTAGTGTTGATATGAATTTTCTGCAGGCAGGCTTTTGGGTGTGATCAAAGCTGCACTAATGCACAGGATCCCGTCAGAACTCCATTGTTAAGCGTGCTTGGGCAAGAGTAGTACAAGGATGGGTGACCTCCTGGGAGGTCCTCGTGTTGCACCCATCGTTTTTCATGAATATTTTAATTTTCAGCAACAAGCCTTATGGGTGTGATCGTAGCAGCAATAATGCACCGGATTCCGTCAAAACTCCGTTGTTAAGCGTGCTTGGGCTAGAGTTGTATTAGGATAGGTGACCTCCTGGGAAGTCCTCATGTTGCACCCCTCGTTTTTATTGAATATTAGAATTTTCTGCAACAAGCCTCATGGGTGCGATCATTCCAACACTAATGCACCAGATCTCACCGGAACTCCACAGTTAAGCGTGCATGGGCGAGGGTAGTAGCAGGATGCGTGACCTTCTGGGAAGTTCTCGTGTTGCACCCCTCGTTTTTAATGAATATTTTAATTTTCTGCAGCAAGCCTTATGGGTGTGATCATAGCAGCACTAATGCACCGGATCGAGTCAAAACTCCGTTCATAAGCTTCATTGGGTGAGAGTAGTACCAGGATGGGTGACCTGCTGGGAAATCCTCGTGTTGCACTCGTCGTTTTTATTGAATATTTTAATTTTCTGCAACAAGCCTTATGGGTGTGATCTTAGTAGCACTAATGCACCGGATCCCGTCAAAACTCCGTTATTAAGCGTGCTTGGGCGAGAGTAGTATTAGGATGGGTGACCTCCTAGGAAGTCCTCATGTTGCACCCCTCATTTTTATTAAATATTTGAATTTTCTGGAACAAGCCTGATGGGTGCGATCATTCCACCACTAATACACCAGATCTCATCAGAACTCCACAGTTAAGCGTGCATGGGCGAGAGTAGTACTAGGATGGGTGACCTCCTAGGAAGTCCTCATGTTGCACCCATCATCTGTAGTGTTGATTTGAATTTTCTGCAGGCAGCCTTTTGGGTGTGATCATAGCAGCACTAATGCATCTGATCCCGTCAGAACTCCGTTGTTAAGCGTGCTTGGGCGAGAGTTATATTAGGATGGGTGACCACCTGGGAAGTCCTCATGTTGCACCCCTCGTTTTTATTGGATATTTGAATTTTCTGCAACAAGCCTCATGGGTGCGATCATTCTAGCACTAATGCACCAGATCTCATCAGAACTCCACTGTTAAGCGTGCATGGGCGATAGTAGTCCTAGGATGGGTGACCTCCTGGGAAGTCCTCATGTTGCACCCATGGTTTGTAGTGTTCATTTCAATTTTCTGCAGGCAGCCTTTTGGGTGTGATCAAAGCAGCACTAATGCACCGGAACCCGTCAAAACTCCGTTGTTAAGCGTGCTTGGGCGAGAGTAGTACTAGGATGGGTGACCTCCTGGGAAGTCCTCATGTTGCACCCATCGTTTTTAATGAATACTTTAATTTTCAGCAACAAGCCTTATGGGTGTGATCATAGCAGCAATAATGCACCGGATCCCGTCAAAACTCCGTTGTTAAGCGTGCTTGGGCGAGAGTTGTATTAGGATAGGTGACCTCCTGGGAAGTCCTCTTGTTGCACGCCTCGTTTTTATTGAATATTAGAATTTTCTGCAACAAGCCCCATGGGTGCATTCATTCCGGCACTAATGCACCAGATCTCATCAGAACTCCACAGTTAAGAGTGCATGGGCGAGGGTAGTAATAGGATGGGTGACCTCTTGGGAAGTCCTCGTGTTGCACCCCTCGTTTTGAATGAATATTTTAATTTTTTGGAACAAGCCTTATGGGTGTGATCATAGTTGCACTAATGCACCGGATCCCGTCAAAACACTGTTGTTAAGCATGCTTGGGCGAGAGTAGTATTAGGATGGGTGACCTCCTTGGAAGTCCTCATGTTGCACCCCTCGTTTTTATTGAATATTTGAATTTTCTGCAACAAGCCTCATGAGTGCGATCATTCTAGCACTAATACACCAGATCTCATCAGAACTCCACAGTTAAGCGTGCATGGGCGAGAGTAGTACTAGGATGGGTGACCTCCTAGGAAGTCCTCATGTTGCACCCATCATCTGTAGTGTTGATTTGAATTTTCTGCAGGCAGCCTTTTGGGTGTGATCATAGCAGCACTAATGCATCTGATCCCGTCAGAACTCCGTTGTTAAGCGTGCTTGGGCGAGAGTTATATTAGGATGGGTGACCACCTGGGAAGTCCTCATGTTGCACCCCTCGTTTTTATTGGATATTTGAATTTTCTGCAACAAGCCTCATGGGTGCGATCATTGTAGCACTAATGCACCAGATCTCATCAGAACTCCACTGTTAAGCGTGCATGGGCGATAGTAGTCCTAGGATGGGTGACCTCCTGGGAACTCCTCATGTTGCACCCATGGTTTGTAGTGTTCATTTCAATTTTCTGCAGGCAGCCTTTTGGGTGTGATCAAAGCAGCACTAATGCACCGGATCCCGTCAAAACTCCGTTGTTAAGCGTGCTTGGGCGAGAGTAGTACTAGGATGGGTGACCTCCTGTGAAGTCCTCGTGTTGCACCCATCGTTTTTAATGAATATTTTAATTTTCAGCAACAAGCCTTATGGGTGTGATCATAGCAGCAATAATGCACCGGATCCCGTCAAAACTCCGTTGTTAAGCGTGCTTGGGCGAGAGTTGTATTAGGATAGGTGACCTCCTGGGAAGTCCTCATGTTGCACGCCTCGTTTTTATTGAATATTAGAATTTTCTGCAACAAGCCCCATGGGTGCATTCATTCCGGCACTAATGCACCAGATCTCATCAGAACTCCACAGTTAAGAGTGCATGGGCGAGGGTAGTAATAGGATGGGTGACCTCCTGGGAAGTCCTCGTGTTGCACCCCTCGTTTTGAATGAATATTTTAATTTTCTGGAACAAGCCTTATGGGTGTGATCATAGTTGCACTAATGCACCGGATCCCGTCAAAACACTGTTGTTAAGCATGCTTGGGCGAGAGTAGTATTAGGATGGGTGACCTCCTTGGAAGTCCTCATGTTGCACCCCTCGTTTTTATTGAATATTTGAATTTTCTGCAACAAGCCTCATGAGTGCGATCATTCTAGCACTAATGCACCAGATCTCATCAGAACTCCACTGTTAAGCGTGCATGGGCGAGAGTAGTCCTAGGATGGGTGACCTCCTGGGAAGTCCTCATGTTGCACCCATGGTTTGTAGTGTTGATTTGAATTTTCTGCAGGCAGCCTTTTGGGTGTGATCAAAGCAACACTAATGCACCGGATCCCGTCAAAACTCCGTTGTTAAGCGTGCTTGGGCAAGAGTAGTACAAGGATGGGTGACCTCCTGGGAGGTCCTCGTGTTGCACCCATCGTTTTTCATGAATATTTTAATTTTCAGCAACAAGCCTTATGGGTGTGATCATAGCAGCAATAATGCACCGGATCCCGTCAAAACTCCGTTGTTAAGCGTGCTTGGGCGAGAGTTGTATTAGGATGGGTGACCTCCTAGGAAGTTCTCATGTTGCACCCCTCGTTTTTATTGAATATTTGAATTTCCTGCAACAAGCCTCATGGGTTCGATCATTCAAGCACTAATGCACCACATCTCATCAGAACTCCACAGTTAAGCGTGCATGGGCGAGAGTAGTCCTAGGATGGGTGACCTCTTAGGAAGTCCTCATGTTGCACCCATGGTCTGTAGTGTTGATATGAATTTTCTGCAGGCAGGCTTTTGGGTGTGATCAAAGCTGCACTAATGCACAGGATCCCGTCAGAACTCCATTGTTAAGCGTGCTTGGGCAAGAGTAGTACAAGGATGGGTGACCTCCTGGGAGGTCCTCGTGTTGCACCCATCGTTTTTCATGAATATTTTAATTTTCAGCAACAAGCCTTATGGGTGTGATCGTAGCAGCAATAATGCACCGGATTCCGTCAAAACTCCGTTGTTAAGCGTGCTTGGGCTAGAGTTGTATTAGGATAGGTGACCTCCTGGGAAGTCCTCATGTTGCACCCCTCGTTTTTATTGAATATTAGAATTTTCTGCAACAAGCCTCATGGGTGCGATCATTCCAACACTAATGCACCAGATCTCACCGGAACTCCACAGTTAAGCGTGCATGGGCGAGGGTAGTAGCAGGATGCGTGACCTTCTGGGAAGTTCTCGTGTTGCACCCCTCGTTTTTAATGAATATTTTAATTTTCTGCAGCAAGCCTTATGGGTGTGATCATAGCAGCACTAATGCACCGGATCGAGTCAAAACTCCGTTCATAAGCTTCATTGGGTGAGAGTAGTACCAGGATGGGTGACCTGCTGGGAAATCCTCGTGTTGCACTCGTCGTTTTTAATGAATATTTTAATTTTCTGCAACAAGCCTTATGGGTGTGATCTTAGTAGCACTAATGCACCGGATCCCGTCAAAACTCCGTTATTAAGCGTGCTTGGGCGAGAGTAGTATTAGGATGGGTGACCTCCTAGGAAGTCCTCATGTTGCACCCCTCATTTTTATTAAATATTTGAATTTTCTGGAACAAGCCTGATGGGTGCGATCATTCCACCACTAATACACCAGATCTCATCAGAACTCCACAGTTAAGCGTGCATGGGCGAGAGTAGTACTAGGATGGGTGACCTCCTAGGAAGTCCTCATGTTGCACCCATCATCTGTAGTGTTGATTTGAATTTTCTGCAGGCAGCCTTTTGGGTGTGATCATAGCAGCACTAATGCATCTGATCCCGTCAGAACTCCGTTGTTAAGCGTGCTTGGGCGAGAGTTATATTAGGATGGGTGACCACCTGGGAAGTCCTCATGTTGCACCCCTCGTTTTTATTGGATATTTGAATTTTCTGCAACAAGCCTCATGGGTGCGATCATTCTAGCACTAATGCACCAGATCTCATCAGAACTCCACTGTTAAGCGTGCATGGGCGATAGTAGTCCTAGGATGGGTGACCTCCTGGGAAGTCCTCATGTTGCACCCATGGTTTGTAGTGTTCATTTCAATTTTCTGCAGGCAGCCTTTTGGGTGTGATCAAAGCAGCACTAATGCACCGGATCCCGTCAAAACTCCGTTGTTAAGCGTGCTTGGGCGAGAGTAGTACTAGGAT
This sequence comes from Cyclocarya paliurus, assembly GCA_029856935.1. Taxonomy (NCBI): domain Eukaryota; kingdom Viridiplantae; phylum Streptophyta; class Magnoliopsida; order Fagales; family Juglandaceae; genus Cyclocarya; species Cyclocarya paliurus. The sequence goes on along the minus strand of CM056956.1, from coordinate 13,590,951 downwards.
GGGTGACCTCCTGGGAAGTCCTCATGTTGCACCCATCGTTTTTAATGAATACTTTAATTTTCAGCAACAAGCCTTATGGGTGTGATCATAGCAGCAATAATGCACCGGATCCCGTCAAAACTCCGTTGTTAAGCGTGCTTGGGCGAGAGTTGTATTAGGATAGGTGACCTCCTGGGAAGTCCTCATGTTGCACCCTCGTTTTTATTGAATATTAGAATTTTCTGCAACAAGCCTCATGGGTGCATCATTCCAGCACTAATGCACCAGATCTCATCAGAACTCCACAGTTAAGCGTGCATGGGCGAGGGAGTAGTAATAGGATGGGTGACCTCCTGGGAAGTCCTCGTGTTGCACCCCTCGTTTTGAATGAATATTTTAATTTTTTGCAACAAGCCTTATGGGTGTGATCATAGTAGCACTAATGCACCGGATCCCGTCAAAACTCTGTTGTTAAGCATGCTTGGGCGAGAGTAGTATTAGGATGGGTGACCTCCTTGGAAGTCCTCATGTTGCACCCCTCGTTTTTATTGAATATTTGAATTTTCTGCAACAAGCCTCATGAGTGCGATCATTCTAGCACTAATACACCAGATCTCATCAGAACTCCACAGTTAAGCGTGCATGGGCGAGAGTAGTACTAGGATGGGTGACCTCCTAGGAAGTCCTCATGTTGCACCCATCATCTGTAGTGTTGATTTGAATTTTCTGCAGGCAGCCTTTTGGGTGTGATCATAGCAGCACTAATGCATCTGATCCCGTCAGAACTCCGTTGTTAAGCGTGCTTGGGCGAGAGTTATATTAGGATGGGTGACCACCTGGGAAGTCCTCATGTTGCACCCCTCGTTTTTATTGGATATTTGAATTTTCTGCAACAAGCCTCATGGGTGCGATCATTGTAGCACTAATGCACCAGATCTCATCAGAACTCCACTGTTAAGCGTGCATGGGCGATAGTAGTCCTAGGATGGGTGACCTCCTGGGAAGTCCTCATGTTGCACCCATGGTTTGTAGTGTTCATTTCAATTTTCTGCAGGCAGCCTTTTGGGTGTGATCAAAGCAGCACTAATGCACCGGATCCCGTCAAAACTCCGTTGTTAAGCGTGCTTGGGCGAGAGTAGTACTAGGATGGGTGACCTCCTGTGAAGTCCTCGTGTTGCACCCATCGTTTTTAATGAATATTTTAATTTTCAGCAACAAGCCTTATGGGTGTGATCATAGCAGCAATAATGCACCGGATCCCGTCAAAACTCCGTTGTTAAGCGTGCTTGGGCGAGAGTTGTATTAGGATAGGTGACCTCCTGGGAAGTCCTCATGTTGCATCCCTCGTTTTTATTGAATATTAGAATTTTCTGCAACAAGCCCATGGGTGCATTCATTCCGGCACTAATGCACCAGATCTCATCAGAACTCCACAGTTAAGAGTGCATGGGCGAGGGTAGTAATAGGATGGGTGACCTCCTGGGAAGTCCTCGTGTTGCACCCCTCGTTTTGAATGAATATTTTAATTTTCTGGAACAAGCCTTATGGGTGTGATCATAGTTGCACTAATGCACCGGATCCCGTCAAAACACTGTTGTTAAGCATGCTTGGGCGAGAGTAGTATTAGGATGGGTGACCTCCTTGGAAGTCCTCATGTTGCACCCCTCGTTTTTATTGAATATTTGAATTTTCTGCAACAAGCCTCATGAGTGCGATCATTCTAGCACTAATGCACCAGAACTCATCAGAACTCCACTGTTAAGCGTGCATGGGCGAGAGTAGTCCTAGGATGGGTGACCTCCTGGGAAGTCCTCATGTTGCACCCATGGTTTGTAGTGTTGATTTGAGTTTTCTGCAGGCAGCCTTTTGGGTGTGATCAAAGCAACACTAATGCACCGGATCCCGTCAAAACTCCGTTGTTAAGCGTGCTTGGGCAAGAGTAGTACAAGGATGGGTGACCTCCTGGGAGGTCCTCGTGTTGCACCCATCGTTTTTCATGAATATTTTAATTTTCAGCAACAAGCCTTATGGGTGTGATCATAGCAGCAATAATGCACCGGATCCCGTCAAAACTCCGTTGTTAAGCGTGCTTGGGCGAGAGTTGTATTAGGATGGGTGACCTCCTAGGAAGTTCTCATGTTGCACCTCTCGTTTTTATTGAATATTTGAATTTCCTGCAACAAGCCTCATGGGTGCGATCATTCAAGCACTAATGCACCACTACTCATCAGAACTCCACAGTTAAGCGTGCATGGGCGAGAGTAGTCCTAGGATGGGTGACCTCTTAGGAAGTCCTCATGTTGCACCCATGGTCTGTAGTGTTGATATGAATTTTCTGCAGGCAGGCTTTTGGGTGTGATCAAAGCTGCACTAATGCACAGGATCCCGTCAGAACTCCATTGTTAAGCGTGCTTGGGCAAGAGTAGTACAAGGATGGGTGACCTCCTGGGAGGTCCTCGTGTTGCACCCTTCGTTTTTCATGAATATTTTAATTTTCAGCAACAAGCCTTATGGGTGTGATCGTAGCAGCAATAATGCACCGGATTCCGTCAAAACTCCGTTGTTAAGCGTGCTTGGGCTAGAGTTGTATTAGGATAGGTGACCTCCTGGGAAGTCCTCATGTTGCACCCCTCGTTTTTATTGAATATTAGAATTTTCTGCAACAAGCCTCATGGGTGCGATCATTCCAACACTAATGCACCAGATCTCACCGGAACTCCACAGTTAAGCGTGCATGGGCGAGGGTAGTAGCAGGATGCGTGACCTTCTGGGAAGTTCTCGTGTTGCACCCCTCGTTTTTAATGAATATTTTAATTTTCTGCAGCAAGCCTTATGGGTGTGATCATAGCAGCACTAATGCACCGGATCGAGTCAAAACTCCGTTCATAAGCTTCATTGGGTGAGAGTAGTACCAGGATGGGTGACCTGCTGGGAAATCCTCGTGTTGCACTCGTCGTTTTTAATGAATATTTTAATTTTCTGCAACAAGCCTTATGGGTGTGATCTTAGTAGCACTAATGCACCGGATCCCGTCAAAACTCCGTTATTAAGCGTGCTTGGGCGAGAGTAGTATTAGGATGGGTGACCTCCTAGGAAGTCCTCATGTTGCACCCCTCATTTTTATTAAATATTTGAATTTTCTGGAACAAGCCTGATGGGTGCGATCATTCCACCACTAATACACCAGATCTCATCAGAACTCCACAGTTAAGCGTGCATGGGCGAGAGTAGTACTAGGATGGGTGACCTCCTAGGAAGTCCTCATGTTGCACCCATCATCTGTAGTGTTGATTTGAATTTTCTGCAGGCAGCCTTTTGGGTGTGATCATAGCAGCACTAATGCATCTGATCCCGTCAGAACTCCGTTGTTAAGCGTGCTTGGGCGAGAGTTATATTAGGATGGGTGACCACCTGGGAAGTCCTCATGTTGCACCCCTCGTTTTTATTGGATATTTGAATTTTCTGCAACAAGCCTCATGGGTGCGATCATTCTAGCACTAATGCACCAGATCTCATCAGAACTCCACTGTTAAGCGTGCATGGGCGATAGTAGTCCTAGGATGGGTGACCTCCTGGGAAGTCCTCATGTTGCACCCATGGTTTGTAGTGTTCATTTCAATTTTCTGCAGGCAGCCTTTTGGGTGTGATCAAAGCAGCACTAATGCACCGGATCCCGTCAAAACTCCGTTGTTAAGCGTGCTTGGGCGAGAGTAGTACTAGGATGGGTGACCTCCTGGGAAGTCCTCATGTTGCACCCATGGTTTGTAGTGTTGATTTGAATTTTCTGCAAGCAGCCTTTTGGGTGTGATCATAGCAGCACTAATGCATCTGATCCCGTCAGAACTCCGCTGTTAAGCGTGCTTGGGCGAGAGTTATATTAGGTTGGGTGACCACCTGGGAAGTCCTCATGTTGCACCCCTCGTTTTTATTGGATATTTGAATTTTCTGCAACAAGCCTCATGGGTGCGATCATTCTAGCACTAATGCACCAGATCTCATCAGAACTCCACTGTTAAGCGTGCATGGGCGAGAGTAGTCCTAGGATGGGTGACCTCCTGGGAAGTCCTCATGTTGCACCCGTGGTTTGTAGTGTTGATTTGAATTTTCTGCAGGCAGCCTTTTGGGTGTGATCATAGCAGCACTAATGCATCTGATCCCGTCAGAACTCTGCTGTTAAGCGTGCCTGCGCGAGAGTTATATTAGGATGGGTGACCTCCTGGGAAGTCCTCATGTTGCACCCATGGTTTGTAGTGTTCATTTCAATTTTCTGCAGGCAGCCTTTTGGGTGTGATCAAAGCAGCACTAATGCACCGGATCCCGTCAAAACTCCGTTGTTAAGCGTGCTTGGGTGAGAGTAGTACTAGGATGGGTGACCTCCTGGGAAGTCCTCATGTTGCACCCATGGTTTGTAGTGTTTATTTCAATTTTCTGCAGGCAGCCTTTTGGGTGTGATCAAAGCAGCACTAATGCACAGGATCCCGTCAGAACTCCATTGTTAAGCGTGCTTGGGCAAGAGTAGTACAAGGATGGGTGACCTCCTGGGAGGTCCTCGTGTTGCACCCATCGTTTTTCATGAATATTTTAATTTTCAGCAACAAGCCTTATGGGTGTGATCATAGCAGCAATAATGCACCGAATTCCGTCAAAACTCCGTTGTTAAGCGTGCTTGGGCTAGAGTTGTATTAGGATAGGTGACCTCCTGGGAAGTCCTCATGTTGCACCCCTCGTTTTTATTGAATATTAGAATTTTCTGCAACAAGCCTCATGGGTGCGATCATTCAAACACTAATGCACCAGATCTCACCGGAACTCCACAGTTAAGCGTGCATGGGCGAGGGTAGTAGCAGGATGCGTGACCTTCTGGGAAGTTCTCGTGTTGCACCCCTCGTTTTTAATGAATATTTTAATTTTCTGCAGCAAGCCTTATGGGTGTGATCATAGCAGCACTAATGCACCGGATCGAGTCAAAACTCCGTTCATAAGCTTCATTGGGTGAGAGTAGTACCAGGATGGGTGACCTGCTGGGAAATCCTCGTGTTGCACTCGTCGTTTTTAATGAATATTTTAATTTTCTGCAACAAGCCTTATGGGTGTGATCTTAGTAGCACTAATGCTCCGGATCCCGTCAAAACTCCGTTATTAAGCGTGCTTGGGCGAGAGTAGTATTAGGATGGGTGACCTCCTAGGAAGTCCTCATGTTGCACCCCTCATTTTTATTAAATATTTGAATTTTCTGGAACAAGCCTGATGGGTGCGATCATTCCACCACTAATACACCAGATCTCATCAGAACTCCACAGTTAAGCGTGCATGGGCGAGAGTAGTACTAGGATGGGTGACCTCCTAGGAAGTCCTCATGTTGCACCCATCATCTGTAGTGTTGATTTGAATTTTCTGCAGGCAGCCTTTTGGGTGTGATCATAGCAGCACTAATGCATCTGATCCCGTCAGAACTCCGTTGTTAAGCGTGCTTGGGCGAGAGTTATATTAGGATGGGTGACCACCTGGGAAGTCCTCATGTTGCACCCCTCGTTTTTATTGGATATTTGAATTTTCTGCAACAAGCCTCATGGGTGCGATCATTCTAGCACTAATGCACCAGATCTCATCAGAACTCCACTGTTAAGCGTGCATGGGCGATAGTAGTCCTAGGATGGGTGACCTCCTGGGAAGTCCTCATGTTGCACCCATGGTTTGTAGTGTTATTTAATTTTCTGCAACAAGCCTTTTGGGTGTGATCAAAGCAGCACTAATGCACCGGATCCCGTCAAAACTCCGTTGTTAAGCGTGCTTGGGCGAGAGTAGTACTAGGATGGGTGACCTCCTGGGAAGTACTCGTGTTGCACCCATCGTTTTTAATGAATATTTGAATTTTCTGCAACAAGCCTTATGGGTGTGATCATAGCAGCACTAATGCACCGGATCCCGTCAAAACTCCGTTGTTAAGCGTGCTTGGGCGAGAGTAGTACTAGGATGGGTGACCTCCTGGGAAGTCCTCATGTTGCACCCTCGTTTTTATTGAATATTTGAATTTTCTGCAACAAGCCTTTTGGGTGTGATCATAGCAGCACTAATGCACCGGATCCCGTCAAACTCCGTTGTTAAGCGTGCTTGGGCGAGAGTAGTAATAGGATGGGTGACCTCCTGGGAAGTCCTCGTGTTGCACCCCTCGTTTTTGAATGAATATTTTAATTTTCTGCAACAAGCCTTATGGGTGTGATCATAGCAGCACTAATGCACCGGATCCCGTCAAAACTCCGTTGTTAAGCGTGCTTGGGCGAGAGTAGTATTAGGATGGGTGACCTCCTGGGAAGTCCTCATGTTGCACCCCTCGTTTTTATTGAATATTTGAATTTTCTGCAACAAGCCTCATGGGTGCGATCATTCTAGCACTAATGCACCAGATCTCATCAGAACTCTACTGTTAAGCGTGCATGGGCGATAGTAGTCCTAGGATGGGTGACCTCCTGGGAAGTCCTCATGTTGCACCCATGGTTTGTAGTGTTGATTTGAATTTTCTGCAGGCAGCCTTTTGGGTGTGATCAAAGCTGCACTAATGCACCGGATCCCGTCAGAACTCCATTGTTAAGCGTGCTTGGGCAAGAGTAGTACAAGGATGGGTGACCTCTTGGGAGGTCCTCGTGTTGCACCCATCGTTTTTCATGAATATTTTAATTTTCAGCAACAAGCCTTATGGGTGTGATCATAGCAGCAATAATGCACCGGATCCCGTCAAAACTCCGTTGTTAAGCGTGCTTGGGCGAGAGTTGTATTAGGATGGGTGACCTCCTTGGAAGTCCTCATGTTGCACCCCTCGTTTTTATTGAATATTTGAATTTTCTGCAACAAGCCTCATGGGTGCGATCATTCAAGCACTAATGCACCAGATCTCATCAGAACTCCACAGTTAAGCGTGCATGGGCGAGAGTAGTCCTAGGATGGGTGACCTCTGGGAAGTCCTCATGTTGCACCCATGGTTTGTAGTGTTGATTTGAATTTTCTGCAGCAAGCCTTTTGGGTGTGATCAAAGCAGCACTAATGCACTGGATCCCGTCAGAACTCCGTTGTTAAGCGTGCTTGGGCAAGAGTAGTACAAGGATGGGTGACCTCCTGGGAAGTCCTCGTGTTGCACCCATCGTTTTTAATGAATATTTTAATTTTCAGCAACAAGCCTTATGGGTGTGATCATAGCAGCAATAATGCACCGGATTCCGTCAAAACTCCGTTGTTAAGCGTGCTTGGGCGAGAGTTGTATTAGGATAGGTGACCTCCTGGGAAGTCCTCATGTTGCACCCCTCGTTTTTATTGAATATTAGAATTTTCTGCAACAAGCCTCATGGGTGCGATCATTCCAACACTAATGCACCAGATCTCATCAGAACTCCACAGTTAAGCGTGCATGGGCGAGGGTAGTACTAGGATGGGTGACCTCCTGGGAAGTCCTCGTGTTGCACCCCTCGTTTTTAATGAATATTTTAATTTTCTGCAGCAAGCCTTATGGGTGTGATCATAGCAGCACTAATGCACCGGATCGAGTCAAACTCCGTTGTAAGCTGCTTGGGCGAGAGTAGTACTAGGATGGGTGACCTCCTGGGAAGTCCTCGTGTTGCACCCCTCGTTTTTATTGAATATTTAATTTTCTGCAACAAGCCTTATGGGTGTGATCTTAGTAGCACTAATGCACCGGATCCCGTCAAAACTCCGTTGTTAAGCGTGCTTGGGCGAGAGTAGTATTAGGATGGGTGACCTCCTAGGAAGTCCTCATGTTGCACCCCTCGTTTTTATTGAATATTTGAATTTTCTGCAACAAGCCTGATGGGTGCGATCATTCCAGCACTAATGCACCAGATCTCATCAGAACTCCACAGTTAAGCGTGCATGGGCGAGAGTAGTACTAGGATGGGTGACCTCCTGGAAGTCCTCATGTTGCACCCATGGTTTGTAGTGTTGATTTGAATTTTCTGCAGGCAGCCTTTTGGGTGTGATCATAGCAGCACTAATGCATCTGATCCCGTCAGAACTCCGCTGTTAAGCGTGCTTGGGCGAGAGTTATATTAGGATGGGTGACCACCTGGGAAGTCCTCATGTTGCACCCCTCGTTTTTATTGGATATTTGAATTTTCTGCAACAAGCCTCATGGGTGCGATCATTCTAGCACTAATGCACCAGATCTCATCAGAACTCCACTGTTAAGCGTGCATGGGCGAGAGTAGTCCTAGGATGGGTGACCTCCTGGGAAGTCCTCATGTTGCACCCATGGTTTGTAGTGTTGATTTGAATTTTCTGCAGGCAGCCTTTTGGGTGTGATCAAAGCAGCACTAATGCACCGGATCCCGTCAAAACTCCATTGTTAAGCGTGCTTGGGCGAGAGTAGTACTAGGATGGGTGACCTCCTGGGAAGTCCTCATGTTGCACCCATCGTTTTTAATGAATATTTTAATTTTCAGCAACAAGCCTTATGGGTGTGATCATAGCAGCATAATGCACCGGATCCCGTCAAAACTCCGTTGTTAAGCGTGCTTGGGCGAGAGTTGTATTAGGATAGGTGACCTCCTGGGAAGTCCTCATGTTGCACCCCTCGTTTTTATTGAATATTTGAATTTTCTGCAACAAGCCTCATGGGTGCGATCATTCAGCACTAATGCACCAGATCTCATCAGAACTCCACAGTTAAGCGTGCATGGGCGAGAGTAGTACTAGGATGGGTGACCTCCTGGGAAGTCCTCGTGTTGCACCCATCGTTTGTAGAATATTTTAATTTTCTGCAACAAGCCTTATGGGTGTGATCATAGCAGCACTAATGCACCGGATCCCGTCAGAACTCCGTTCTTAAGCGTGCTTGGGTGAGAGTAGTACTAGGATGGGTGACCTCCTGGGAAGTCCTCATGTTGCACCCCTCGTTTTTATTGAATATTTTAATTTTCTGCAACAAGCCTTATGGGTGTGATCATAGCAGCACTAATGCACCAGATCTCATCAGAACTCCGTTGTTAAGCGTGCTTGGGCGAGAGTAGTACTAGGATGGGTGACCTCCTGGGAAGTCCTCGTGTTGCACCCTCGTTTTGAATGAATATTTTAATTTTCTGCAACAAGCCTTATGGGTGTGATCATAGCAGCACTAATGCACCGGATCCCGTCAAAACTCCGTTGTTAAGCGTGCTTGGGCGAGAGTAGTATTAGGATGGGTGACCTCCTGGGAAGTCCTCATGTTGCACCCCTCGTTTTTATTGAATATTTGAATTTTCTGCAACAAGCCTCATGGGTGCGACCATTCCAGCACTAATGCACCAGATCTCATCAGAACTCCACTGTTAAGCGTGCATGGGCGAGAGTAGTCCTAGGATGGGTGACCTCCTGGGAAGTCCTCATGTTGCACCCATGGTTTGTAGTGTTGATTTGAATTTTCTGCAGGCAGACTTTTGGGTGTGATCAAAGCAGCACTAATGCGCCGGATCCCGTCAAAACTCCGTTGTTAAGCGTGCTTGGGCAAGAGTAGTACAAGGATGGGTGACCTCCTGGGAAGTCCTCGTGTTGCACCCATCGTTTTTATGAATATTTTAATTTTCTGCAACAAGCCTTATGGGTTTGATCATAGCAGCAATAATGCACCGGATCCCGTCAAAACTCCGTTGTTAAGCGTGCTTGGGCGAGAGTTGTATTAGGATAGGTGACCTCCTGGGAAGTCCTCATGTTGCACCCCTCGTTTTTATTGAATATTAGAATTTTCTGCAACAAGCCTCATGGGTGCATTCATTCCAGCACTAATGCACCAAATCTCATCAGAACTCCACAGTTAAGCGTGTATGGGCGAGGGTAGTACTAGGATGGGTGACCTCCTGGGAAATCCTCGTGTTGCACCCCACGTTTTGAATGAATATTTTAATTTTTTGCAAGAAGCCTTATGGGAGTGATCATAGTAGCACTAATGCACCGGATCCCGTCAAAACTCTGTTGTTAAGCATGCTTGGGCGAGAGTTGTATTATGATAGGTGACCTCCTGGGAAGTCCTCATGTTGCACCCCTCGTTTTTATTGAATATTTGAATTTTCTGCAACAAGCCTCATGGGTGCGATTGTTCAAGCACTAATGCACCACATCTCATCAGAACTCCACAGTTAAGCGTGCATGGGCGAGAGTAGTCCTAGGATGGGTGACCTCCTGGAAGTCCTCATGTTGCACCCATGGTTTGTAGTGTTGATATGAATTTTCTGCAGGCAGCCTTTTGGGTGTGATCAAAGCAGCACTAATGCACAGGATCCCGTCAGAACTCCATTGTTAAGCGTGCTTGGGCAAGAGTAGTAGAAGGATGGGTGACCTCCTGGGAGGTCCTCGTGTTGCACCCATCGTTTTTCATGAATATTTTAATTTTCTCAGCAACAAGCCTTATGGGTGTGATCATAGCAGCAATAATGCACCGGATCCCGTCAAAACTCCGTTGTTAAGCGTGCTTGGGCGAGAGTTGTATTAGGATAGGTGACCTCCTGGGAAGTCCTCATGTTGCACCCCTCGTTTTTATTGAATATTTTAATTTTCTGCAACAAGCCTTATGGGTGCGATCATAGTTGCACTAATGCACCGGATCCCGTCAAAACTCCGTTGTTAAGCGTGCTTGGGCGAGAGTAGTACTAGGATGGGTGACCTCCTGGGAAGTCCTCATGTTGCACCCATGGTTTGTAGTGTTGATTTGAATTTTCTGCAGGCAAGCCTTTTGGGTGTGATCAAAGCAGCACTAATGCACCGGATCCCGTCAAAACTCCGTTGTTAAGCGTGCTTGGGCGAGAGTAGTACTAGGATGGGTGACCTCCTGTGAAGTCCTCGTGTTGCACCCATCGTTTTTAATGAATATTTTAATTTTCAACAACAAGCCTTATGGGTGTGATCATAGCAGCACTAATGCACCGGATCTCGTCAAAACTCCGTTGTTAAGCGTGCTTGGGCGAGAGTTGTATTAAGATAGGTGACCTCCTGGGAAGTCCTCATGTTGCACCCCTCGTTTTTATTGAATATTAGAATTTTCTGCAACAAGCCTCGTGGGTGCATTCATTCCAGCACTAATGCACCAGATCTCATCAGAACTCCACAGTTAAGCGTGCATGGGCGAGAGTAGTACTAGGATGGGTGACCTCCTGGGAAGTCCTCGTGTTGCACCCCTCGTTTTGAATGAATATTTTAATTTTCTGCAACAAGCCTTATGGGTGTGATCATAGCAGCACTAATGCACCGGATCCCGTCAAAACTCCGTTGTTAAGCGTGCTTGGGCGAGAGTAGTATTAGGATGGGTGACCTCCTAGGAAGTCCTCATGTTGCACCCCTCGTTTTTATTGAATATTTGAATTTTCTGCAACAAGCCTCATGAGTGCGATCATTCTAGCACTAATGCACCAGATCTCATCAGAACTCCACTGTTAAGCGTGCATGGGCGAGAGTAGTCCTAGGATGGGTGACCTCCTGGGAAGTCCTCATGTTGCACCCATGGTTTGTAGTGTTGATTTGAATTTTCTGCAGGCAGCCTTTTGGGTGTGATCAAAGCTGCACTAATGCACCGGATCCCGTCAAAACTCCGTTGTTAAGCGTGCTTGGGCGAGAGTAGTACTAGGATGGGTGACCTCCTGTGAAGTCCTCGTGTTGCACCCATCGTTTTTAATGAATACTTTAATTTTCAACAACAAGCCTTATGGGTGTGATCATAGCAGCAATAATGCACCGGATCCCGTCAAAACTCCGTTGTTAAGCGTGCTTGGGCGAGAGTCGTATTAGGATAGGTGACCTCCTGGGAAGTCCTCATGTTGCACCCCTCGTTTTTATTGAATATTAGAATTTTCTGCAACAAGCCTCGTGGGTGCATTCATTCCAGCACTAATGCACCAGATCCCATCAGAACTTCCACAGTTAAGCGTGCATGGGCGAGGGTAGTACTGGGATGGGTGACCTCTTGGGAAGTCCTCGTGTTGCACCCCTCATTTTGAATGAATATTTTAATTTTCTGCAACAAGCCTTATGGGAGTGATCATAGTAGCACTAATGCACCGGATCCCGTCAAAACTCCGTTGTTAAGCGTGCTTGGGCGAGAGTAGTATTAGGATGGGTGACCTCCTAGGAAGTCCTCATGTTGCACCCCTCGTTTTTATTGAGTATTTGAATTTTCTGCAACAAGCCTCATGAGTGCGATCATTCTAGCACTAATGCACCAGATCTCATCAGAACTCGACTGTTAAGCGTGCATGGGCGAGAGTAGTCCTTGGATGGGTGACCTACTGGGAAGTCCTCATGTTGCACCCATCATCTGTAGTGTTGATTTGAATTTTCTGCAGGCAGCCTTTTGGGTGTGATCATAGCAGCACTAATGCATCTGATCTCGTCAGAACTCTGTTGTTAAACGTGCTTGGGCGAGAGTTATATTAGGATGGGTGACCTCTCGGGAAGTCCTCATGTTGCACCCCTCGTTTTTATTGAATATTTGAATTTTCTGCAACAAGCCTCATGGGTGCGATCATTTAAGCACTAATGCACCACATCTCATCAGAACTCCACAGTTAAGCGTGCATGGGCGAGAGTAGTCCTAGGATGGGTGACCTCTTGGGAAGTCCTCATGTTGCACCCATGGTCTGTAGTGTTGATATGAATTTTCTGCAGGCAGGCTTTTGGGTGTGATCAAAGCAGCACTAATGCACAGGATCCCGTCAGAACTCCATTGTTAAGCGTGCTTGGGCAAGAGTAGTACAAGGATGGGTGACCTCCTGGGAGGTCCTCGTGTTGCACCCATCGTTTTTCATGAATATTTTAATTTTCAGCAACAAGCCTTATGGGTGTGATCATAGCAGCAATAATGCACCGGATTTCGTCAAAACTCCGTTGTTAAGCGTGCTTGGGCTAGAGTTGTATTAGGATAGGTGACCTCCCTGGAAGTCCTCATGTTGCACCCCTCGTTTTTATTGAATATTAGAATTTTCTGCAACAAGCCTCATGGGTGCGATCATTCCAACACTAATGCACCAGATCTCATCGGAACTCCACAGTTAAGCGTGCATGGGCGAGGGTAGTAGTAGGATGGGTGACCTTCTGGGAAGTTCTCGTGTTGCACCCCTCGTTTTTAATGAATATTTTAATTTTCTGCAGCAAGCCTTATGGGAGTGATCATAGCAGCACTAATGCACCGGATCGAGTCAAAACTCCGTTCGTAAGCTTCATTGGGTGAGAGTAGTACCAGGATGGGTGACCTGCTGGGAAATCCTCGTGTTGCACCCGTCGTTTTTAATGAATATTTTAATTTTCTGCAACAAGCCTTATGGGTGTGATCTTAGTAGCACTAATGCACCGGATCCCGTCAAAACTCCGTTATTAAGCGTGCTTGGGCGAGAGTAGTATTAGGATGGGTGACCTCCTAGGAAGTCCTCATGTTGCACCCCTCATTTTTATTAAATATTTGAATTTTCTGCAACAAGCCTGATGGGTGCGATCATTCCACCACTAATACACCAGATCTCATCAGAACTCCACAGTTAAGCGTGCATGGGCGAGAGTAGTACTAGGATGGGTGACCTCCTAGGAAGTCCTCATGTTGCACCCATCATCTGTAGTGTTGATTTGAATTTTCTGCAGGCAGCCTTTTGGGTGTGATCATAGCAGCACTAATGCATCTGATCCCGTCAGAACTCCGTTGTTAAGCGTGCTTGGGCGAGAGTTATATTAGGATGGGTGACCACCTGGGAAGTCCTCATGTTGCACCCCTCGTTTTTATTGGATATTTGAATTTTCTGCAACAAGCCTCATGGGTGCGATCATTCTAGCACTAATGCACCAGATCTCATCAGAACTCCACTGTTAAGCGTGCATGGGCGATAGTAGTCCTAGGATGGGTGACCTCCTGGGAAGTCCTCATGTTGCACCCATGGTTTGTAGTGTTCATTTCAATTTTCTGCAGGCAGCCTTTTGGGTGTGATCAAAGCAGCACTAATGCACCGGATCCCGTCAAAACTCCGTTGTTAAGCGTGCTTGGGCGAGAGTAGTACTAGGATGGGTGACCTCCTGGGAAGTCCTCGTGTTGCACCCATCGTTTTTAATGAATATTTTAATTTTCAGCAACAAGCCTTATGGGTGTGATCATAGCAGCAATAATGCACCGGATCCCGTCAAAACTCCGTTGTTAAGCGTGCTTGGGCGAGAGTTGTATTAGGATAGGTGACCTCCTGGGAAGTCCTCATGTTGCACCCCTCGTTTTTATTGAATATTAGAATTTTCTGCAACAAGCCTCATGGGTGCATTCATTCCAGCACTAATGCACCAGATCTCATCAGAACTCCACAGTTAAGCGTGTATGGGCGAGGGTAGTACTAGGATGGGTGACCTCCTGGGAAGTCCTCGTGTTGCACCCCTCGTTTTGAATGAATATTTTAATTTTCTGCAACAAGCCTTATGGGAGTGATCATAGTAGCACTAATGCACCGGATCCCGTCAAAACTCTGTTGTTAAGCATGCTTGGGCGAGAGTAGTATTAGGATGGGTGACCTCCTAGGAAGTCCTCATGTTGCACCCCTCGTTTTTATTGAATATTTGAATTTTCTGCAACAAGCCTCATGAGTGCGATCATTCTAGCACTAATGCACCAGATCTCATCAGAACTCCACTGTTAAGCGTGCATGGGCGAGAGTAGTCCTAGGATGGGTGACCTCCTGGGAAGTCCTCATGTTGCACCCATGGTTTGTAGTGTTGATTTGAATTTTCTGCAGGCAGCCTTTTGGGTGTGATCAAAGCAGCACTAATGCACCGGATCCCGTCAAAACTCCGTTGTTAAGCGTGCTTGGGCGAGAGTAGTACTAGGATGGGTGACCTCCTGTGAAGTCCTCGTGTTGCACCCATCGTTTTTAATGAATATTTTAATTTTCAGCAACAAGCCTTATGGGTGTGATCATAGCAGCAATAATGCACCGGATCCCGTCAAAACTCCGTTGTTAAGCGTGCTTGGGCGAGAGTTGTATTAGGATAGGTGACCTCCTGGGAAGTCCTCATGTTGCACCCCTCGTTTTTATTGAATATTAGAATTTTCTGCAACAAGCCTCATGGGTGCGATCATTCCAGCACTAATGCACCAGATCACATCAGAACTCCACAGTTAAGCGTGCATGGGCGAGGGTAGTACTAGGATGGGTGACCTCCTGGGAAGTCCTCGTGTTGCACCCCTCGTTTTGAATGAATATTTTAATTTTCTGCAACAAGCCTTATGGGAGTGATCATAGTAGCACTAATGCACCGGATCCCGTCAAAACTCCGTTGTTAAGCATGCTTGGGCGAGAGTAGTATTAGGATGGGTGACCTCCTAGGAAGTCCTCATGTTGCACCCCTCGTTTTTATTGAATATTTGAATTTTCTGCAACAAGCCTCATGAGTGCGATCATTCTAGCACTAATGCACCAGATCTCATCAGAACTCCACTGTTAAGCGTGCATGGGCGAGAGTAGTCCTAGGATGGGTGACCTCCTGGGAAGTCCTCATGTTGCACCCATGGTTTGTAGTGTTGATTTGAATTTTCTGCAGGCAGCCTTTTGGGTGTGATCAAAGCAGCACTAATGCACCGGATCCCGTCAAAACTCCGTTGTTAAGCGTGCTTGGGCGAGAGTAGTACTAGGATGGGTGACCTCCTGTGAAGTCCTCGTGTTGCACCCATCGTTTTTAATGAATATTTTAATTTTCAGCAACAAGCCTTATGGGTGTGATCATAGCAGCAATAATGCACCGGATCCCGTCAAAACTCCGTTGTTAAGCGTGCTTGGGCGAGAGTTGTATTAGGATAGGTGACCTCCTGGGAAGTCCTCATGTTGCACCCCTCGTTTTTATTGAATATTAGAATTTTCTGCAACAAGCCTCATGGGTGCATTCATTCCAGCACTAATGCACCAGATCTCATCAGAACTCCCCAGTTAAGCGTGTATGGGCGAGGGTAGTACTAGGATGGGTGAGCTCCTGGGAAGTCCTCGTGTTGCACCCCTCGGTTTTAATGAATATTTTAATTTTCTGCAACAAGCCTTATGGGAGTGATCATAGTAGCACTAATGCACCGGATCCCGTCAAAACTCTGTTGTTAAGCATGCTTGGGCGAGAGTAGTATTAGGATGGGTGACCTCCTAGGAAGTCCTCATGTTGCACCCCTCGTTTTTATTGAATATTTGAATTTTCTGCAACAAGCCTCGTGAGTGCGATCATTCTAGCACTAATGCACCAGAGCTCATCAGAACTCTACTGTTAAGCGTGCATGGGCGAGAGTAGTCCTAGGATGGGTGACCTCCTGGGAAGTCCTCATGTTGCACCCATGGTTTGTAGTGTTGATTTGAATTTTCTGTAGGCAGCCTTTTGGGTGTGATCAAAGCTGCACTAATGCACCGGATCCCGTCAAAACTCCGTTGTTAAGCGTGCTTGGGCGAGAGTAGTACTAGGATGGGTGACCTCCTGTGAAGTCCTCGTGTTGCACCCATCGTTTTTAATGAATATTTTAATTTTCAACAACAAGCCTTATGGGTGTGATCATAGCAGCAATAATGCACCGGATCCCGTCAAAACTCCGTTGTTAAGCGTGCATGGGCGAGGGTAGTACTAGGATGGGTGATCTCTTGGGAAGTCCTCGTGTTGCACCCCTCGTTTTGAATGAATATTTTAATTTTCTGCAACAAGCCTTACGGGGGTGATCATAGTAGCACTAATGCACCGGATCCCGTCAAAACTCTGTTGTTAAGCATGCTTGGGCGAGAGTAGTATTAGGATGCGTGACCTCCTAGGAAGTCCTCATGTTGCACCCATCGTTTTTAATGAATATTTTAATTTTCAGCAACAAGCCTTATGGTGTGATCATAGCAGCAATAATGCACCGGATCCCGTCAAAACTCCGTTGTTAAGCGTGCTTGGGCGAGAGTAGTACTAAGATGGGTGACCTCCTGTTAAGTCCTCGTATTGCACCCCTCATTTTTAATGAATATTTAAATTTTCTGCAACAAGCCTTATGGGTGTTATCATAGCAGCACTAATGCTCCGGATCCCGTCAAAAGTCCGTTGTTAAGCGTGCTTGGGCGAGAGTTGTATTAGGATAGGTGACCTCCTGGGAACTCCTCATGTTGCACCCCTCGTTTTTATTGAATATTAGAATTTCCTGCAACAAGCCTCATGGGTGCATTCATTCCAGCACTAATGCACCAGATCTCATCAGAACTCCACAGTTAAGCGTGCATGGGCGAGGGTAGTACTAGGATGGGTGACCTCCTGGGAAGTCCTCGTGTTGCACCCTCGTTTTTAATGAATATTTTAATTTTCTGCAACAAGCCTTATGGGTGTGATCATAGCAGCACTAATGCACCGGATCCCGTCAAAACTCCGTTGTTAAGCGTGCTTGGGCGAGAGTAGTATTAGGATGGGTGACCTCCTAGGAAGTCCTCATGTTGCACCCCTCGTTTTTATTGAATATTTGAATTTTCTGCAACAAGCCTCATGAGTGCGATCATTCTAGCACTAATGCACCAGATCTCATCAGAACTCCACTGTTAAGCGTGCATGGGCGAGAGTAGTACTAGGATGGGTGACCTCCTGGGAAGTCCTCATGTTGCACCCATGGTCTGTAGTGTTGATTTGAATTTTCTGCAAGCAGCCTTTTGGGTGTGATCAAAGCAGCACTAATGCACCGGATCCCGTCAGAACTCCGTTGTTAAGCGTGCTTGGGCGAGAGTAGTACTAGGATGGGTGACCTCCTGGGAAGTCCTCGTGTTGCACCCGTCGTTTTTAATGAATATTTTAATTTTCAGCAACAAGCCTTATGGGTGTGATCATAGCAGCAATAATGCACCGGATCCCGTCAAAACTCCGTTGTTAAGCGTGCTTGGGCGAGAGTTGTATTAGGATAGGTGACCTCCTGGGAAGTCCTCATGTTGCACCCCTCGTTTTTATTGAATATTAGAATTTTCTGCAACAAGCCTCATGGGTGCGATCATTCCAGCACTAATGCACCAGATCTCATCAGAACTCCACAGTTAAGCGTGCATGGGCGAGGGTAGTACTAGGATGGGTGACCTCCTGGGAAGTCCTCGTGTTGCACCCCTCGTTTTTAATGAATATTTTAATTTTCTGCAACAAGCCTTATGGGTGTGATCATAGTAGCACTAATGCACCGGATCCCGTCAAAACTCCGTTGTTAAGCGTGCTTGGGCGAGAGTAGTATTAGGATGGGTGACCTCCTAGGAAGTCCTCATGTTGCACCCCTCGTTTTTATTGAATATTTGAATTTTCTGCAACAAGCCTCATGGGTGCGATCATTCTAGCACTAATGCACCAGATCTCATCAGAACTCCACTGTTAAGCGTGCATGGGCGAGAGTAGTCCTAGGATGGGTGACCTCCTGGGAAGTCCTCATGTTGCACCCATGGTCTGTAGTGTTGATTTGAATTTTCTGCAAGCAGCCTTTTGGGTGTGATCAAAGCAGCACTAATGCACGGATCCCGTCAGAACTCCGTTGTTAAGCGTGCTTGGGCGAGAGTAGTACTAGGATGGGTGACCTCCTGGGAAGTCCTCGTGTTGCACCCGTCATTTTTAATGAATATTTTAATTTTCTGCAACAAGCCTTATGGGTGTGATCATAGCAGCAATAATGCAACGGATCCCGTCAAAACTCCGTTGTTAAGCGTGCTTGGGCGAGAGTTGTATTAGGATAGGTGACCTCCTGGGAAGTCCTCATGTTGCACCCCTCGTTTTTATTGAATATTAGAATTTTCTGCAACAAGCCTCATGGGTGCGATCATTCCAGCACTAATGCACCAGATCTCATCAGAACTCCACAGTTAAGCGTGCATGGGCGAGGGTAGTAGTAGGATGGGTGACCTCCTGGGAAGTCCTCGTGTTGCACCCCTCGTTTTTAATGAATATTTTAATTTTCTGCAACAAGCCTTATGGGTGTGATCATAGCAGCACTAATGCACCGGATCCCGTCAAAACTCCGTTGTTAAGCGTGCTTGGGCGAGAGTAGTATTAGGATGGGTGACCTCCTAGGAAGTCCTCATGTTGCACCCCTCGTTTTTATTGAATATTTGAATTTTCTGCAACAAGCCTCATGGGTGCGATCATTCCAGCACTAATGCACCAGATCTCATCAGAACTCCACAGTTAAGCGTGCATGGGCGAGAGTAGTCTAGGATGGGTGACCTCCTGGGAAGTCCTCATGTTGCACCCATGGTCCGTAGTGTTGATTTGAATTTTCTGCAAGGCAAGCTTTTGGGTGTGATCAAAGCAGCACTAATGCAACGGATCCCGTCAGAACTCCGTTGTTAAGCGTGCTTGGGCGAGAGTAGTATTAGGATGGGTGACCTCCTGGGAAGTCCTCATGTTGCACCCTCGTTTTTATTGAATATTTGAATTTTCTGCAACAAGCCTCATGGGTGCGATCATTCCAGCACTAATGCACCAGATCTCATCAGAACTCCACAGTTAAGCGTGCATGGGCGAGAGTAGTACTAGGATGGGTGACCTCCTACGAAGTCCTCATGTTGCACCCATCATCTGTAGTGTTGATTTGAATTTTCTGCAGGCAGACTTTTGGGTGTGATCAAAGCGGCACGAATTCACCGGATCCCGTCAGAACTCCGTTGTTAAGCGTGCTTGGGCGAGAGTAGTACTAGGATGGGTGACCTCCTGGGAAGTCCTCGTGTTGCACCCATCGTTTTAATGAATATTTTAATTTTCAGCAACAAGCCTTATGGGTGTGATCATAGCAGCAATAATGCACCGGATCCCGTAAAAACTCCGTTGTTAAGCGTGCTTGGGCGAGAGTAGTATTAGGATGGGTGACCTCCTGGGAAGTCCTCATGTTGCACCCCTCGTTTTTATTGAATATTAGAATTTTCTGCAACAAGCCTCATGGGTGCATTAATTCCAGCACTAATGCACCAGATCTCATCAGAACTCCACAGTTAAGCGTGCATGGGCGAGGGTAGTACTTGGATGGGTGACCTCCTGGGAAGTCCTCGTGTTGCACCCTCGTTTTTAATGAATATTTTAATTTTCTGCAACAAGCCTTATGGGTGTGATCATAGCAGCACTAATGCACCGGATCCCGTCAAAACTCCGTTGTTAAGCGTGCTTGGGCGAGAGTAGTATTAGGATGGGTGACCTCCTAGGAAGTCCTCATGTTGCACCCCTCGTTTTTATTGAATATTTGAATTTTCTGCAACAAGCCTCATGGGTGCGATCATTCCAGCACTAATGCACCAGATCTCATCAGAACTCCACTGTTAAGCGTGCATGGGCGAGAGTAGTCCTAGGATGGGTGACCTCCTGGGAAGTCCTCATGTTGCACCCATGGTCTGTAGTGTTGATATGAATTTTCTGCAGGCAGGCTTTTGGGTGTGATCAAAGCAGCACGAATTCACCGGATCCCGTCAGAACTCCGTTGTTAAGCGTGCTTGGGCGAGAGTAGTACTAGGATGGGTGACCTCCTGGGAAGTCCTCGTGTTGCACCCATCGTTTTTAATGAATATTTTAATTTTCAGCAACAAGCCTTATGGGTGTGATCATAGCAGCAATAATGCACCGGATCCCGTCAAAACTCCGTTGTTAAGCGTGCTTGGGCGAGAGTAGTACTAGGATGGGTGACCTCCTGGGAAGTCCTCGTGTTGCACCCCTCATTTTTAATGAATATTTAAATTTTCTGCAACAAGCCTTATGGGTGTTATCATAGCAGCACTAATGCTCCGGATCCCGTCAAAAGTCCGTTGTTAAGCGTGCTTGGGTGAGAGTTGTATTAGGATAGGTGACCTCCTGGGAAGTCCTCATGTTGCACCCTCGTTTTTATTGAATATTTGAATTTTCTGCAACAAGCCTCATGGGTGCATTCATTCCAGCACTAATGCACCAGATCTCATCAGAACTCCACAGTTAAGCGTGCATGGGCGAGGGTAGTACTAGGATGGGTGACCTCCTGGGAAGTCCTCGTGTTGCACCCCTCGTTTTTAATGAATATTTTAATTTTCTGCAACAAGCCTTATGGGTGTGATCATAGTAGCACTAATGCACCGGATCCCGTCAAAACTCTGTTGTTAAGCGTGCTTGGGCGAGAGTAGTATTAGGATGGGTGACCTCCTAGGAAGTCCTCATGTTGCACCCCTCGTTTTTATTGAATATTTGAATTTTCTGCAACAATCCTCATGAGTGCGATCATTCTAGCACTAATGCACCAGATCTCATCAGAACTCCACTGTTAAGCGTGCATGGGCGAGAGTAGTCCTAGGATGGGTGACCTCCTGGGAAGTCCTCATGTTGCACCCATGGTCTGTAGTGTTGATTTGAATTTTCTGCAAGCAGACTTTTGGGTGTGATCAAAGCAGCACGAATTCACCGGATCCCGTCAGAACTCCGTTGTTAAGCGTGCTTGGGCGAGAGTAGTACTAGGATGGGTGACCTCCTGGGAAGTCCTCGTGTTGCACCCGTCATTTTTAATGAATATTTTAATTTTCTGCAACAAGCCTTATGGGTGTGATCATAGCAGCAATAATGCAACGGATCCCGTCAAAACTCCGTTGTTAAGCGTGCTTGGGCGAGAGTTGTATTAGGATAGGTGACCTCCTGGGAAGTCCTCATGTTGCACCCCTCGTTTTTATTGAATATTAGAATTTTCTGCAACAAGCCTCCTGGGTGCGATCATTCCAACACTAATGCACCAGATCTCATCAGAACTCCACAGTTAAATGTGCATGGGCGAGGGTAGTAGTAGGATGGGTGACCTCCTGGGAGGTCCTCGTGTTGCACCCCTCGTTTTTAATGAATATTTTAATTTTCTGCAACAAGCCTTATGGGTGTGATCATAGCAGCAGTAATGCACCGGATCCCGTCAAAACTCCGTTGTTAAGCGTGCTTGGGCGAGAGTAGTATTAGGATGGGTGACCTCCTAGGAAGTTCTCATGTTGCACCCCTCGTTTATATTGAATATTTGAATTTTCTGCAACAAGCCTCATGGGTGCGATCATTCCAGCACTAATGCACCACATCTCATCAGAACTCCACAGTTAAGCGTGCATGGGCGAGAGTAGTCCTAGGATGGGTGACCTCCTGGGAAGTCCTCATGTTGCACCCATGGTCCGTAGTGTTGATATGAATTTTCTGCAGGCAAGCTTTTGGGTGTGATCAAAGCAGCACTAATGCACTGGATCCCGTCAGAACTCCGTTGTTAAGCGTGCTTGGGCAAGAGTAGTACTATGATGGGTGACCTCCTTGGAAGTCCTCATGTTGCACCCCTCATTTTTATTGAATATTTGAATTTTCTGCAACAAGCCTGATGGGTGCGATCATTCCAGCACTAATACACCAGATCTCATCAGAACTCCACAGTTAAGCGTGCATGGGCGAGAGTAGTACTAGGATGGGTGACCTCCTACGAAGTCCTCATGTTGCACCCATCATCTGTAGTGTTGATTTGAATTTTCTGCAGGCAGCCTTTTGGGTGCGATCATAGCAGCACTAATGCATCTGATCCCGTCAGAACTCCGTTGTTAAGCGTGCTTGGGCGAGAGTTATATTAGGATGGGTGACCTCCTGGGAAGTCCTCATGTTGCACCCCTCGTTTTTATTGAATATTTGAATTTTCTGGAACAAGCCTCATGGGTGCGATCCTTCCAGCACTAATGCACCAGATCTCATCAGAACTCCCCAGTTAAGCGTGCATGGGCGAGGGTAGTACTAGGATGGGTGACCTCCTAGGAAGGCCTCGTGTTGCACCCCTC
The DNA here is from genome assembly GCA_029856935.1 of Cyclocarya paliurus. Taxonomy (NCBI): domain Eukaryota; kingdom Viridiplantae; phylum Streptophyta; class Magnoliopsida; order Fagales; family Juglandaceae; genus Cyclocarya; species Cyclocarya paliurus. The sequence continues at coordinate 13,568,233 of CM056956.1, read as the reverse complement.
GTTTTGAATGAATATTTTAATTTTCTGGAACAAGCCTTATCCGTGTGATCATAGTAGCACTAATCGGATCCCGTTAAAACTCTGTTATTAAGCATGCTTGGGCGAGACTAGTATTAGGATGGGTGACCTCCTAGGAAGTCCTCATGTTGCACCCCTCATTTTTATTGAATATTTGAATTTTCTGCAACAAGCCTCATGAGTGCGATCATTCTAGCACTAATGCACCAGATCTCATCAGAACTCTAATGTTAAGCGTGCATGGGCGAGAGTAGTCCTAGGATGGGTGACCTCCTGGGAAGTCCTCATGTTGCACCCATCGTTTGTATGTTGATATTAATTTTCTGCAACAAGCCTTTGGGTGTGATCAAAGCAGCACTAATGCACTGGATCCCGTCAGAACTCCGTTGTTAAGCGTGCTTGGGCATGAGTAGTACTAGGATGGGTGACCTCCTGGGAAGTCCTCGTGTTGCACCCATCGTTTTAATGAATATTTTAATTTTCAGCAACAAGCCTTATGGGTGTGATCATAGCAGCAATAATGCACCGGATCCCATCAAAACTCCGTTGTTAAGCGTGCTTGGGCGAGAGTTGTATTAGGATAGGTGACCTCCTGGGAAGTCCTCATGTTGCACCCCTCGTTTTTATTGAATATTTGAATTTTCTGCAACAAGCCTCATGGGTGCGATCATTCCAGCACTAATGCACCACATCTCATCAGAACTCCACTGTTAAGCGTGCATGGGCGAGAGTAGTCCAGGATGGGTGACCTCCTGGGAAGTCCTCATGTTGCACCCCTGGTCTGTAGTGTTGATATGAATTTTCTGCAACAAGCTTATGGGTGTGATCATAGCAGCACTAATGCACCGGATCCGTCAAACTCCGTTGTTAAGCGTGCTTGGGCGAGAGTAGTACTAGGATGGGTGACCTCCTGGGAAGTCCTCGTGTTGCACCCATCTTTTAATGAATATTTTAATTTTCTGCAACAAGCCTTATGGGTGTGATCATAGCAGCACTAATGCACCGGATCCCGTCAAAACTCCGTTGTTAAGCGTGCTTGGGCGAGAGTTGTATTAGGATAGGTGACCTCCTGGGAAGTCCTCATGTTGCACCCCTCGTTTTTATTGAATATTTGAATTTTCTGCAACAAGCCTCATGGGTGCGATCATTCCAGCACTAATGCACCAGATCTCATCAGAACTCCACAGTTAAGCGTGCATGGGCGAGAGTAGTTTAGGATGGGTGACCTCCTGGGAAGTCCTCATGTTGCACCCATGGTTTAGTGTTGATTTGAATTTTCTGCAGGCAGCCTTTTGGGTGTGATCAAAGCAGCACTAATGCACCGGATCCCGTCAGAACTCCGTTGTTAAGCGTGCTTGGGCGAGAGAGTAGTACTAGGATGGGTGACCTCCTGGGAAGTCCTCGTGTTGCACCCTCGTTTTTAATGAATATTTTAATTTTCTGCAACAAGCTTATGGGTGTGATCATAGCAGCACTAATGCAACGGATCTCGTCAAAACTCCATTGTTAAGCGTGCTTGGGCGAGAGTTGTATTAGGATGGGTGACCTCCTGGGAAGTCCTCATGTTGCACCCTCGTTTTTATTGAATATTGAATTTTCTGCAACAAGCCTCATGGGTGCGATCATTCCAGCACTAATGCACCAGATCTCATCAGAACTCCACAGTTAAGCGTGCATGGGCGAGAGTAGTACTAGGATGGGTGACCTCCTGGGAAGTCCTCGTGTTGCACCCCTCGTTTTTAATGAATATTTTAATTTTCTGCAACAAGCCTTATGGGTGTGATCATAGCAGCACTAATGCACCGGATCCTCGTCAAAACTCCGTTGTTAAGCGTGCTTGGGCGAGAGTAGTATTAGGATGGGTGACCTCCTAGGAAGTCCTCATGTTGCACCCCTCGTTTTTATTGAATATTTGAATTTTCTGCAACAAGCCTCATGGGTGCGATCATTCCAGCACTAATGCACCAGATCTCATCAGCGGAACTCCACTGTTAAGCGTGCATGGGCGAGAGTAGTCCTAGGATGGGTGACCTCCTGGGAAGTCCTCATGTTGCACCCATGGTTTTTAGTGTTATTTGAATTTTCTGCAACAGCTTTTGGGTGTGATCAAAGCAGCACTAATGCACCGGATCCGTCAGAACTCCGTTGTTAAGCGTGCTTGGGCGAGAGTAGTACTAGGATGGGTGACCTCCTGGGAAGTCCTCATGTTGCACCCATCGTTTTTAATGAATATTTTAATTTTCTGCAACAAGCCTTATGGGTGTGATCATAGCAGCACTAATGCACCGGATCCCGTCAGAACTCCGTTGTTAAGCGTGCTTGGGCGAGAGTGTATTAGGATGGGTGACCTCCTGGGAAGTCCTCATGTTGCACCCCTCGTTTTTATTGAATATTTGAATTTTCTGCAACAAGCCTCATGGGTGCGATCATTCCAGCACTAATGCACCAGATCTCATCAGAACTCCACAGTTAAGCGTGCATGGGCGAGAGTAGTATTAGGATGGGTGACCTCCTGGGAAGTCCTCATGTTGCACCCATGGTTTTTAGTGTTGATTTGAATTTTCTGCAGGCAAGCCTTTTGGGTGTGATCAAAGCAGCACTAATGCACCGGATCCGTCAGAACTCCGTTGTTAAGCGTGCTTGGGCGAGAGTAGTACTAGGATGGGTGACCTCCTGGGAAGTCCTCGTGTTGCACCCCTCATTTTTAATGAATATTTTAATTTTCTGCAACAAGCCTTATGGGTGTTATCATAGCAGCACTAATGCACCGGATCCCGTCAAAACTCCGTTGTTAAGCGTGCTTGGGCGAGAGTTGTATTAGGATGGGTGACCTCCTGGGAAGTCCTCATGTTGCACCCCTCGTTTTTATTGAATATTAGAATTTTCTGCAACAAGCCTCATGGGTGCGATCATTCCAGCACTAATGCACCAGATCTCATCAGAACTCCACTGTTAAGCGTGCATGGGCGAGGGTAGTACTAGGATGGGTGACCTCCTGGGAAGTCCTCGTGTTGCACCCCTCGTTTTAATGTTATTTTAATTTTCTGCAACAAGCCTTATGGGTGTGATCATAGCAGCACTAATGCACCGGATCCCGTCAAAACTCCGTTGTTAAGCGTGCTTGGGCGAGAGTAGTATTAGGATGGGTGACCTCCTGGGAAGTCCTCATGTTGCACCCCTCGTTTTTATTGAATATTTGAATTTTCTGCAACAAGCCTCATGGGTGCGATCATTCCAGCACTAATGCACCAGATCTCATCAGAACTCCACTGTTAAGCGTGCATGGGCGAGAGTAGTCCTAGGATGGGTGACCTCCTGGGAAGTCCTCATGTTGCACCCATGGTTTGTAGTGTTGATTTGAATTTTCTGCAGGCAAGCCTTTTGGGTGTGATCAAAGCAGCACTAATGCACCAGATCCCGTCAGAACTCCGTTGTTAAGCGTGCTTGGGCGAGAGTAGTACTAGGATGGGTGACCTCCTGGGAAGTCCTCGTGTTGCACCCATCGTTTTTAGTGAATATTTTAATTTTCTGCAACAAGCCTTATGGGTGTGATCATAGCAGCAATAATGCACCGGATTCCGTCAAAACTCCGTTGTTAAGCGTGCTTGGGCGAGAGTTATATTAGGATGGGTGACCTCCCGGGAAGTCCTCATGTTGCACCCCTCGTTTTTATTGAATATTTGAATTTTCTGCAACAAGCCTCATGGGTGCGATCATTCCAGCACTAATGCACCAGATCTCATCAGAACTCCACAGTTAAGCGTGCATGGGCGAGAGTAGTTTAGGATGGGTGACCTCCTGGGAAGTCCTCATGTTGCACCCATGGTTTGTAGTGTTGATTTGAATTTTCTGCAGGCAAGCCTTTTGGGTGTGATCAAAGCAGCACTAATGCACCGGATCCCGTCAGAACTCCGTTGTTAAGCGTGCTTGGGCGAGAGTAGTACTAGGATGGGTGACCTCCTGGGAAGTCCTCGTGTTGCACCCTCGTTTTTAATGAATATTTTAATTTTCTGCAACAAGCCTTATGGGTGTGATAATGGCAGCACTAATGCACTGGATCCCGTCAAAACTCCGTTGTTAAGCGTGCTTGGGCGAGAGTTGTATTAGGATAGGTGACCTCCTGGGAAGTCCTCATGTTGCACCCCTCGTTTTTATTGAATATTAGAATTTTCTGCAACAAGCCTCATGGGTGCGATCATTCCAGCACTAATGCACCAGATCTCATCAGAACTCCACAGTTAAGCGTGCATGGGCGAGAGTAGTACTAGGATGGGTGACCTCCTGGGAAGTCCTCGTGTTGCACCCCTCGTTTTTAATAATATTTTAATTTTCTGCAACAAGCCTTATGGGTGTGATCATGGCAGCACTAATGCACCGGATCCCGTCAAAACTCCGTTGTTAAGCGTGCTTGGGCGAGAGTAGTATTAGGATGGGTGACCTCCTAGGAAGTCCTCATGTTGCACCCCTCGTTTTTATTGAATATTTGAATTTTCTGCAACAAGCCTCATGGGTGCGACCATTCCAGCACTAATGCACCAGATCTCATCAGAACTCCACTGTTAAGCGTGCATGGGCGAGAGTAGTCCTAGGATGGGTGACCTCCTGGGAAGTCCTCATGTTGCACCCATGGTTTGTAGTGTTGATTTGAATTTTCTGCAGGCAGCCTTTTGGGTGTGATCAAAGCAGCACTAATGCACCGGATCCCGTCAGAACTCCGTTGTTAAGCGTGCTTGGGCGAGAGTAGTACTAGGATGGGTGACATCCTGGGAAGTCCTCGTGTCGCACCCATCATTTTTAATGAATATTTTAATTTTCAGCAAGAAGCCTTATGGGTGTGATCATAGCAGCACTAATGCACTGGATCCCGTCAAAACTCCATTGTTAAGCGTGCTTGGGCGAGAGTTGTATTAGGATAGGTGACCTCCTGGGAAGTCCTCATGTTGCACCCCTCGTTTTTATTGAATATTTGAATTTTCTGCAACAAGCCTCATGGGTGCGATCATTCCAGCACTAATGCACCAGATCTCATCAGAACTCCACAGTTAAGCGTGCATGGGCGAGAGTAGTCCTAGGATGGGTGACCTCCTGGTAAGTCCTCACGTTGCACCCATGGTCTGTAGTGTTGATTTGAATTTTCTGCAGGCAACCTTTTGGGTGTGATCAAAGCAGCACTAATGCACCGGATCTCGTCAGAACTCCGTTCTTAAGCATGCTTGGGCGAGAGTAGTACTAGGATGGGTGACCTCCTGGGAAGTCCTCGTGTTGCACCCGTCGTTTTTAATGAATATTTTAATTTTCTGCAACAAGCCTTATGGGTGTGATCATAGCAGCACTAATGCACTGGATCCCGTCAAAACTCCGTTGTTAAGCGTGCTTGGGCGAGAGTTGTATTAGGATAGGTGACCTCCTGGGAAGTCCTCATGTTGCACCCCTCGTTTTTATTGAATATTAGAATTTTCTGCAACAAGCCTCATGGGTGCGATCATTCCAGCACTAATGCACCAGATCTCATCAGAACTCCACAGTTAAGCGTGCATGGGCGAGGGTAGTACTAGGATGGGTGACCTCCTGGGAAGTCCTCGTGTTGCACCCCTCGTTTTTAATGAATATTTTAATTTTCTGCAACAAGCCTTATGGGTGTGATCATAGCAGCACTAATGCACCGGATCCCGTCAAAACTCCGTTGTTAAGCGTGCTTGGGTGAGAGTAGTATTAGGATGGGTGACCTCCTAGGAAGTCCTCATGTTGCACCCCTCATTTTTATTGAATATTTGAATTTTCTGCAACAAGCCTCATGGGTGCGATCATTCCAGCACTAATGCACCAGATCTCATCAGAACTCCACTGTTAAGCGTGCATGGGCGAGAGTAGTCCTAGGATGGGTGACCTCCTGGGAAGTCCTCATGTTGCACCCATGGTCTGTAGTGTTGATTTGAATTTTCTGCAGGCAAGCTTTTGGGTGTGATCAAAGCAGCACTAATGCACCGGATCCCGTCAGAACTCCGTTCTTAAGCGTGCTTGGGCGAGAGTAGTACTAGGATGGGTGACCTCCTGGGAAGTCCTCGTGTTGCACCCATCGTTTTTATGAATATTTTAATTTTCTGCAACAAGCCTTATGGGTGTGATCATAGCAGCACTAATGCACCGGATTCCGTCAAAACTCCGTTGTTAAGCGTGCTTGGGCGAGAGTTGTATTAGGATAGGTTACCTCCTGGGAAGTCCTCATGTTGCACCCCTCGTTTTTATTGAATATTTGAATTTTCTGCAACAAGCCTCATGGGTGCGATCATTCCAGCACTAATGCACCAGATCTCATCAGAACTCCACAGTTAAGCGTGCATGGGCGAGAGTAGTACTAGGATGGGTGACCTCCTAGGAAGTCCTCATGTTGCACCCATCATCTGTAGTGTTGATTTGAATTTTCTGCAGGCAGCCTTTTGGGTGTGATCATAGCAGCACTAATGCACCTGATCCCGTCAGAACTCCGTTGTTAAGCGTGCTTGGGCGAGAGTTATATTAGGATGGGTGACCTCCTGGGAAGTCCTCATGTTGCACCCCTCGTTTTTATTGAATATTTGAATTTTCTGCAACAAGCCTCATGGGTGCGATCATTCCAGCACTAATGCACCAGATCTCATCAGAACTCCCAGTTAAGCGTGCATGGGCGAGAGTAGTTTAGGATGGGTGACCTCCTGGTAAGTCCTCACGTTGCACCCATGGTCTGTAGTGTTGATTTGAATTTTCTGCAGGCAACCTTTTGGGTGTGATCAAAGCAGCACTAATGCACCGGATCCCGTCAGAACTCCGTTCTTAAGCGTGCTTGGGCGAGAGTAGTACTAGGATGGGTGACCTCCTGGGAAGTCCTCGTGTTGCACCCGTCGTTTTTAATGAATATTTTAATTTTCAGCAACAAGCCTTATGGGTGTGATCATAGCAGCACTAATGCACCGGATCCCGTCAAAACTCCGTTGTTAAGCGTGCTTGGGCGAGAGTTGTATTAGGATAGGTGACCTCCTGGGAAGTCCTCATGTTGCACCCCTCGTTTTTATTGAATATTAGAATTTTCTGCAACAAGCCTCATGGGTGCGATCATTCCAGCACTAATGCACCAGATCTCATCAGAACTCCACAGTTAAGCGTGCATGGGCGAGGGTAGTACTAGGATGGGTGACCTCTTGGGAAGTCCTCGTGTTGCACCCCTCGTTTTTAATAATATTTTAATTTTCTGCAACAAGCCTTATGGGTGTGATCATAGCAGCACTAATGCACCGGATCCCGTCAAAACTCCGTTGTTAAGCGTGCTTGGGCGAGAGTAGTATTAGGATGGGTGACCTCCTAGGAAGTCCTCATGTTGCACCCCTCATTTTTATTGAATATTTGAATTTTCTGCAACAAGCCTCATGGGTGCGATCATTCCAGCACTAATGCACCAGATCTCATCAGAACTCCACTGTTAAGCGTGCATGGGCGAGAGTAGTCCTAGGATGGGTGACCTCCTGGGAAGTCCTCATGTTGCACCCATGGTCTGTAGTGTTGATATGAATTTTCTGCAGGCAAGCTTTTGGGTGTGATCAAAGCAGCACTAATGCACTGGATCCCGTCAGAACTCCGTTGTTAAGCGTGCTTGGGCAAGAGTAGTACAAGGATGGGTGACCTCCTGGGAAGTCCTCGTGTTGCACCCATCGTTTTTCATGAATATTTTAATTTTCAGCAACAAGCCTTATGGGTGTGATCATAGCAGCAATAATGCACCGGATTCCGTCAAAACTCCGTTGTTAAGCGTGCTTGGGCGAGAGTTGTATTAGGATAGGTGACCTCCTGGGAAGTCCTCATGTTGCACCCCTCGTTTTTATTGAATATTTGAATTTTCTGCAACAAGCCTGATGGGTGCGATCATTCCAGCACTAATACACCAGATCTCATCAGAACTCCACAGTTAAGCGTGCATGGGCGAGAGTAGTACTAGGATGGGTGACCTCCTAGGAAGTCCTCATGTTGCACCCATCATCTGTAGTGTTGATTTGAATTTTCTGCAGGCAGCCTTTTGGGTGTGATCATAGCAGCACTAATGCATCTGATCCCGTCAGAACTCCGTTGTTAAGCGTGCTTGGGCGAGAGTTATATTAGGATGGGTGACCTCCTGGGAAGTCCTCATGTTGCACCCCTCGTTTTTATTGAATATTTGAATTTTCTGCAACAAGCCTCATGGGTGCGATCCTTCCAGCACTAATGCACCAGATCTCATCAGAACTCCCCAGTTAAGCGTGCATGGGCGAGAGAAGTTTAGGATGGGTGACCTCCTGGGAAGTCCTCATGTTGCACCCATGGTCTGTAGTGTTGATTTGAATTTTCTGCAGGCAACCTTTTGGGTGTGATCAAAGCAGCACTAATGCACCGGATCCCGTCAGAACTCCGTTCTTAAGCGTGCTTGGGCGAGAGTAGTACTAGGATGGGTGACCTCCTGGGAAGTCCTCGTGTTGCACCCGTCGTTTTTAATGAATATTTTAATTTTCAGCAACAAGCCTTATGGGTGTGATCATAGCAGCACTAATGCACTGGATCCCGTCAAAACTCCATTGTTAAGCGTGCTTGGGCGAGAGTTGTATTAGGATAGGTGACCTCCTGGGAAGTCCTCATGTTGCACCCCTCGTTTTTATTGAATATTAGAATTTTCTGCAACAAGCCTCATGGGTGCGATCATTCCAGCACTAATGCACCAGATCTCATCAGAACTCCACAGTTAAGCGTGCATGGGCGAGGGTAGTACTAGGATGGGTGACCTCCTGGGAAGTCCTCGTGTTGCACCCCTCGTTTTTAAATAATATTTTAATTTTCTGCAACAAGCCTTATGGGTGTGATAATGGCAGCAGTAATGCACCGGATCCCGTCAAAACTCCGTTGTTAAGCGTGCTTGGGCGAGAGTAGTATTAGGATGGGTGACCTCCTAGGAAGTCCTCATGTTGCACCCCTCGTTTTTATTGAATATTTGAATTTTCTGCAACAAGCCTCATGGGTGCGACCATTCCAGCACTAATGCACCAGATCTCATCAGAACTCCACTGTTAAGCGTGCATGGGCGAGAGTAGTCCTAGGATGGGTGACCTCCTGGGAAGTCCTCATGTTGCACCCATGGTCTGTAGTGTTGATTTGAATTTTCTGCAGGCAAGCTTTTGGGTGTGATCAAAGCAGCACTAATGCACCGGATCCCGTCAGAACTCCGTTGTTAAGCGTGCTTGGGCGAGAGTAGTACTAGGATGGGTGACCTCCTGGGAAGTCCTCGTGTTGCACCCATCGTTTTTAATGAATATTTTAATTTTCAGCAACAAGCCTTATGGGTGTGATCATAGCAGCAATAATGCACCGGATTCCGTCAAAACTCCGTTGTTAAGCGTGCTTGGGCGAGAGTTGTATTAGGATAGGTGACCTCCTGGGAAGTCCTCATGTTGCACCCCTCGTTTTTATTGAATATTTGAATTTTCTGCAACAAGCCTCATGGGTGCGATCATTCCAGCACTAATGCACCAGATCTCATCAGAACTCCCCAGTTAAGCGTGCATGGGCGAGAGTAGTACTAGGATGGGTGACCTCCTGGGAAGTCCTCATGTTGCACCCATCATCTGTAGTGTTGATTTGAATTTTCTGCAGGCAGCCTTTTGGGTGTGATCATAGCAGCACTAATGCATCTGATCCCGTCAGAACTCCGTTGTTAAGCGTGCTTGGGCGAGAGTTATATTAGGATGGGTGACCTCCCGGGAAGTCCTCATGTTGCACCCCTCGTTTTTATTGAATATTTGAATTTTCTGCAACAAGCCTCATGGGTGCGATCCTTCCAGCACTAATGCACCAGATCTCATCAGAACTCCCCAGTTAAGCGTGCATGGGCGAGAGTAGTTTAGGATGGGTGACCTCCTGGGAAGTCCTCATGTTGCACCCATGGTCTGTAGTGTTGATTTGAATTTTCTGCAGGCAACCTTTTGGGTGTGATCAAAGCAGCACTAATGCACCGGATCCCGTCAGAACTCCGTTGTTAAGCGTGCTTGGGCGAGAGTAGTACTAGGATGGGTGACCTCCTGGGAAGTCCTCGTGTTGCACCCATCGTTTTTAATGAATATTTTAATTTTCTGCAACAAGCCTTATGGGTGTGATCATAGCAGCACTAATGCACCGGATCCCGTCAAAACTCCGTTGTTAAGCGTGCTTGGGCGAGAGTTGTATTAGGATAGGTGACCTCCTGGGAAGTCCTCATGTTGCACCCCTCGTTTTTATTGAATATTTGAATTTTCTGCAACAAGCCTCATGGGTGCGATCATTCCAGCACTAATGCACCAGATCTCATCAGAACTCCACAGTTAAGCGTGCATGGGCGAGAGTAGTACTAGGATGGGTGACCTCCTGGGAAGTCCTCATGTTGCACCCATCATCTGTAGTGTTGATTTGAATTTTCTGCAGGCAAGCCTTTTGGGTGTGATCATAGCAGCACTAATGCACCGGATCCCGTCAGAACTCCGTTGTTAAGCGTGCTTGGGCGAGAGTATATTAGGATGGGTGACCTCCTGGGAAGTCCTCATGTTGCACCCCTCGTTTTTATTGAATATTTGAATTTTCTGCAACAAGCCTCATGGGTGCGATCATTCCAGCACTAATGCACCAGATCTCATCAGAACTCCCCAGTTAAGCGTGCATGGGCAAGAGAAGTTTAGGATGGGTGACCTCCTGGGAAGTCCTCGTGTTGCACCCATGGTCTGTAGTGTTGATTTGAATTTTCTGCAGGCAACCTTTTGGGTGTGATCAAAGCAGCACTAATGCACCGGATCCCGTCAGAACTCCGTTGTTAAGCGTGCTTGGGCGAGAGTAGTACTAGGATGGGTGACCTCCTGGGAAGTCCTCGTGTTGCACCCCTCGTTTTTAATGAATATTTTAATTTTCAGCAACAAGCCTTATGGGTGTGATCATAGCAGCACTAATGCACCGGATCCCGTCAAAACTCCGTTGTTAAGCGTGCTTGGGCGAGAGTTGTATTAGGATAGGTGACCTCCTGGGAAGTCCTCATGTTGCACCCCTCGTTTTTATTGAATATTAGAATTTTCTGCAACAAGCCTCATGGGTGCGATCATTCCAGCACTAATGCACCAGATCTCATCAGAACTCCACAGTTAAGCGTGCATGGGCGAGGGTAGTACTAGGATGGGTGACCTCCTGGGAAGTCCTCGTGTTGCACCCCTCGTTTTTAATGAATATTTTAATTTTCTGCAACAAGCCTTATGGGTGTGATCATAGCAGCACTAATGCACCGGATCCCGTCAAAACTCCGTTGTTAAGCGTGCTTGGGCGAGAGTAGTATTAGGATGGGTGACCTCCTAGGAAGTCCTCATGTTGCACCCCTCGTTTTTATTGAATATTTGAATTTTCTGCAACAAGCCTCATGGGTGCGACCATTCCAGCACTAATGCACCAGATCTCATCAGAACTCCACTGTTAAGCGTGCATGGGCGAGAGTAGTCCTAGGATGGGTGACCTCCTGGGAAGTCCTCATGTTGCACCCATGGTCTGTAGTGTTGATATGAATTTTCTGCAGGCAAGCTTTTGGGTGTGATCAAAGCAGCACTAATGCACCGGATCCCGTCAGAACTCCGTTGTTAAGCGTGCTTGGGCGAGAGTAGTACTAGGATGGGTGACCTCCTGGGAAGTCCTCGTGTTGCACCCATCGTTTTGATGAATATTTTAATTTTCAGCAACAAGCCTTATGGGTGTGATCATAGCAGCAATAATGCACCGGATCCCGTCAAAACTCCGTTGTTAAGCGTGCTTGGGCGAGAGTTGTATTAGGATAGGTGACCTCCTGGGAAGTCCTCATGTTGCACCCCTCGTTTTTATTGAATATTTGAATTTTCTGCAACAAGCCTCATGGGTGCGATCATTCCAGCACTAATGCACCAGATCTCATCAGAACTCCACAGTTAAGCGTGCATGGGCGAGAGTAGTACTAGGATGGGTGACCTCCTGGGAAGTCCTCATGTTGCACCCATCGTCTGTAGTGTTGATTTGAATTTTCTGCAGGCAGCCTTTTGGGTGTGATCATAGCAGCACTAATGCACCGGATCCCGTCAGAACTCCGTTGTTAAGCGTGCTTGGGCGAGAGTAGTACTAGGATGGGTGACCTCCTGGGAAGTCCTCGTGTTGCACCCTCGTTTTTAATGAATATTTTAATTTTCTGCAACAAGCCTTATGGGTGTGATCATAGCAGCACTAATGCACCGGATCCCGTCAAAACTCCGTTGTTAAGCGTGCTTGGGCGAGAGTTGTATTAGGATGGGTGACCTCCTGGGAAGTCCTCATGTTGCACCCCTCGTTTTTATTGAATATTTGAATTTTCTGCAACAAGCCTCATGGGTGCGATCATTCCAGCACTAATGCACCAGATCTCATCAGAACTCCACAGTTAAGCGTGCATGGGCGAGGGTAGTACTAGGATGGGTGACCTCCTGGGAAGTCCTCGTGTTGCACCCCTCGTTTTTAATGAATATTTTAATTTTCTGCAACAAGCCTTATGGGTGTGATCATAGCAGCACTAATGCACCGGATCCCGTCAAAACTCCGTTGTTAAGCGTGCTTGGGCGAGAGTAGTATTAGGATGGGTGACCTCCTAGGAAGTCCTCATGTTGCACCCCTCGTTTTTATTGAATATTTGAATTTTCTGCAACAAGCCTCATGGGTGCGACCATTCCAGCACTAATGCACCAGATCTCATCAGAACTCCACAGTTAAGCGTGCATGGGCGAGAGTAGTCCTAGGATGGGTGACCTCCTGGGAAGTCCTCATGTTGCACCCATGGTAGTGTTGTTGATTTGAATTTTCTGCAGGCAAGCCTTTTGGGTGTGATCAAAGCAGCACTAATGCACTGGATCCCGTCAGAACTCCGTTGTTAAGCGTGCTTGGGCGAGAGTAGTACTAGGATGGGTGACCTCCTGGGAAGTCCTCATGTTGCACCCCTCGTTTTTATTGAATATTTGAATTTTCTGCAACAAGCCTCATGGGTGCGATCATTCCAGCACTAATGCACCAGATCTCATCAGAACTCCACAGTTAAGCGTGCATGGGCGAGAGTAGTACTAGGATGGGTGACCTCCTGGGAAGTCCTCATGTTGCACCCATCGTTTTGTAGTGTTGATTTGAATTTTCTGCAACAGCCTTTTGGGTGCGATCATAGCAGCACTAATGCACCGGATCCCGTCAGAACTCCGTTCTTAAGCGTGCTTGGGCGAGAGTAATATTAGGATGGGTGACCTCCTGGGAAGTCCTCATGTTGCACCCCTCGTTTTTAATGAATATTTTAATTTTCTGCAACAAGCCTTATGGGTGTGATCATAGCAGCACTAATGCACCGGATCCCGTCAAAACTCCGTTGTTAAGCGTGTATGGGCGAGGGTAGTACTAGGATGGGTGATCTCTTGGGAAGTCCTCGTGTTGCACCCCTCGTTTTGAATGAATATTTTAATTTTCTGCAACAAGCCTTATGGGTGTGATCATAGTAGCACTAATGCACCGGATCCCGTCAAAACTCCGTTGTTAAGCGTGCTTGGGCGAGAGTAGTATTAGGATGGGTGACCTCCTGGGAAGTCCTCATGTTGCACCCCTCGTTTTTATTGAATATTTGAATTTTCTGCAACAAGCCTCATGAGTGCGATCATTCTAGCACTAATGCACCAGATCTCATCAGAACTCCACTGTTAAGCGTGCATGGGCGAGAGTAGTCCTAGGATGGGTGACCTCCTGGGAAGTCCTCATGTTGCACCCATGGTCTGTAGTGTTGATTTGAATTTTCTGCAAGCAGACTTTTGGGTGTGATCAAAGCAGCACTAATGCACCGGATCCCGTCAGAACTCCGTTGTTAAGCGTGCTTGGGCGAGAGTAGTACTAGGATGGGTGACCTCCTGGGAAGTCCTCGTGTTGCACCCCTCGTTTTTAATGAATATTTTAATTTTCTGCAACAAGCCTTATGGGTGTGATCATAGCAGCACTAATGCAACGGATCCCGTCAAAACTCCGTTGTTAAGCGTGCTTGGGCGAGAGTTGTATTAGGATGGGTGACCTCCTGGGAAGTCCTCATGTTGCACCCCTCGTTTTTATTGAATATTAGAATTTTCTGCAACAAGCCTCATGGGTGCGATCATTCCAGCACTAATGCACCAGATCTCATCAGAACTCCACAGTTAAGCGTGCATGGGCGAGGGTAGTACTAGGATGGGTGACCTCCTGGGAAGTCCTCGTGTTGCACCCCTCGTTTTTAATGAATATTTTAATTTTCTGCAACAAGCCTTATGGGTGTGATCATAGCAGCACTAATGCACCGGATCCCGTCAAAACTCCGTTGTTAAGCGTGCTTGGGCGAGAGTAGTATTAGGATGGGTGACCTCCTGGGAAGTCCTCATGTTGCACCCCTCGTTTTTATTGAATATTTGAATTTTCTGCAACAAGCCTCATGGGTGCGATCATTCCAGCACTAATGCACCAGATCTCATCAGAACTCCACAGTTAAGCGTGCATGGGCGAGAGTAGTACTAGGATGGGTGACCTCCTGGGAAGTCCTCATGTTGCACCCTTGGTTTGTAGTGTTGATATGAATTTTCTGCAGGCAAGCTTTTGGGTGTGATCAAGCAGCACTAATGCACTGGATCCCGTCAGAACTCCGTTGTTAAGCGTGCTTGGGCGAGAGTAGTACTAGGATGGGTGACCTCCTTGGAAGTCCTCATGTTGCACCCCTCGTTTTTATTGAATATTTGAATTTTCTGCAACAAGCCTCATGGGTGCGATCATTCCAGCACTAATGCACCAGATCTCATCAGAACTCCACAGTTAAGCGTGCATGGGCGAGAGTAGTACTAGGATGGGTGACCTCCTGGGAAGTCCTCATGTTGCACCCCTCGTTTTAGTGTTGATTTGAATTTTCTGCAACAAGCCTTTTGGGTGTGATCATAGCAGCACTAATGCACCGGATCCCGTCAGAACTCCGTTGTTAAGCGTGCTTGGGCGAGAGTTAGTATTAGGATGGGTGACCTCCTGGAAAGTCCTCATGTTGCACCCCTCGTTTTTATTGAATATTTGAATTTTCTGCAACAAGCCTCATGGGTGCGATCATTCCAGCACTAATGCACCAGATCTCATCAGAACTCCCAAGTTAAGCGTGCATGGGCGAGGGTAGTACTAGGATGGGTGACCTCCTGGGAAGTCCTCGTGTTGCACCCCTCGTTTTAATGAATATTTTAATTTTCTGCAACAAGCCTTATGGGTGTGATCATAGCAGCACTAATGCACCGGATCCCGTCAAAACTCCGTTGTTAAGCGTGCTTGGGCGAGAGTAGTATTAGGATGGGTGACCTCCTGGGAAGTCCTCATGTTGCACCCCTCGTTTTTATTGAATATTTGAATTTTCTGCAACAAGCCTCATGGGTGCGATCATTCCAGCACTAATGCACCAGATCTCATCAGAACTCCACAGTTAAGCGTGCATGGGCGAGAGTAGTAGTAGGATGGGTGACCTCCTGGGAAGTCCTCGTGTTGCACCCCTCGTTTTTAATGAATATTTAATTTTCTGCAACAAGCCTTATGGGTGTGATCATAGCAGCACTAATGCACCGGATCCCGTCAAAACTCCGTTGTTAAGCGTGCTTGGGCGTGAGTAGTATTAGGATGGGTGACCTCCTGGGAAGTCCTCATGTTGCACCCCTCGTTTTTATTGAATATTTGAATTTTCTGCAACAAGCCTTATGGGTGCGATCATTCCAGCACTAATGCACCAGATCTCATCAGAACTCCACAGTTAAGCGTGCATGGGCGAGAGTAGTAGTAGGATGGGTGACCTCCTGGGAAGTCCTCATGTTGCACCCATGGTTTGTAGTGTTGATTTGAATTTTCTGCAGCAAGCCTTTTGGGTGTGATCAAAGCAGCACTAATGCACCGGATCCCGTCAGAACTCCGTTGTTAAGCGTGCTTGGGCAAGAGTAGTACTAGGATGGGTGACCTCCTGGGAAGTCCTCGTGTTGCACCCATCGTTTTAATGAATATTTAATTTTCTGCAACAAGCCTTATGGGTGTGATCATAGCAGCACTAATGCACCGGATCCCGTCAAAACTCCGTTGTTAAGCGTGCTTGGGCGAGAGTAGTATTAGGATGGGTGACCTCCTGGGAAGTCCTCATGTTGCACCCCTCGTTTTTAGTGAATATTTGAATTTTCTGCAACAAGCCTCATGGGTGCGATCATTCCAGCACTAATGCACCAGATCTCATCAGAACTCCACAGTTAAGCGTGCATGGGCGAGAGTAGTACTAGGATGGGTGACCTCCTGGGAAGTCCTCATGTTGCACCCATGGTCTGTAGTGTTGATATGAATTTTCTGCAGGCAAGCTTTTGGGTGTGATCAAAGCAGCACTAATGCACTGGATCCCGTCAGAACTCCGTTGTTAAGCGTGCTTGGGCATGAGTAGTACTAGGATGGGTGACCTCCTGGGAAGTCCTCGTGTTGCACCCATCGTTTTTAAGAATATTTTAATTTTCAGCAACAAGCCTTATGGGTGTGATCATAGCAGCACTAATGCACCGGATCCCGTCAAAACTCCGTTGTTAAGCGTGCTTGGGCGAGAGTTGTATTAGGATGGGTGACCTCCTGGGAAGTCCTCATGTTGCACCCCTCGTTTTTATTGAATATTTGAATTTTCTGCAACAAGCCTCATGGGTGCGATCATTCCAGCACTAATGCACCAGATCTCATCGGAACTCCACAGTTAAGCGTGCATGGGCGAGGGTAGTAGTAGGATGGGTGACCTCCTGGGAAGTCCTCGTGTTGCACCCCTCGTTTTTAATGAATATTTTAATTTTCTGCAACAAGCCTTATGGGTGTGATCATAGCAGCACTAATGCACCGGATCGAGTCAAAACTCCGTTGTTAAGCGTGCATTGGGCGAGAGTAGTACTAGGATGGGTGACCTCCTGGGAAGTCCTCATGTTGCACCCCTCGTTTTGAATGAATATTTTAATTTTCTGCAACAAGCCTTATGGGTGTGATCATAGCAGCAGTAATGCACCGGATCCCGTCAAAACTCCGTTGTTAAGCGTGCTTGGGCGAGAGTAGTATTAGGATGGGTGACCTCCTGGGAAGTCCTCATGTTGCACCCCTCGTTTTTATTGAATATTTGAATTTTCTGCAACAAGCCTCATGGGTGCGATCATTCCAGCACTAATGCACCAGATCTCATCAGAACTCCACAGTTAAGCGTGCATGGGCGAGAGTAGTCCTAGGATGGGTGACCTCCTGGGAAGTCCTCATGTTGCACCCATGGTCTGTAGTGTTGATTTGAATTTTCTGCAAGCAGCCTTTTGGGTGTGATCAAAGCAGCACTAATCATTGGATCCCGTCAGAACTCCGTTGTTAAGCGTGCTTGGGCGAGAGTAGTACTAGGATGGGTGACCTCCTGGGAAGTCCTCGTGTTGCACCCGTCATTTTTAATGAATATTTTAATTTTCTGCAACAAGCCTTATGGGTGTGATCATAGCAGCAATAATGCAACGGATCCCGTCAAAACTCCGTTGTTAAGCGTGCTTGGGCGAGAGTTGTATTAGGATAGGTGACCTCCTGGGAAGTCCTCATGTTGCACCCCTCGTTTTTATTGAATATTAGAATTTTCTGCAACAAGCCTCCTGGGTGCGATCATTCCAACACTAATGCACCAGATCTCATCGGAACTCCACAGTTAAATGTGCATGGGCGAGGGTAGTAGTAGGATGGGTGACCTCCTGGGAAGTCCTCGTGTTGCACCCCTCGTTTTTAATGAATATTTTAATTTTCTGCAACAAGCCTTATGGGTGTGATCATAGCAGCACTAATGCACCGGATCCCGTCAAAACTCCGTTGTTAAGCGTGCTTGGGCGAGAGTAGTATTAGGATGGGTGACCTCCTAGGAAGTTCTCATGTTGCACCCCTCGTTTATATTGAATATTTGAATTTTC
Organism: Cyclocarya paliurus; assembly: GCA_029856935.1. Classification (NCBI taxonomy): domain Eukaryota; kingdom Viridiplantae; phylum Streptophyta; class Magnoliopsida; order Fagales; family Juglandaceae; genus Cyclocarya; species Cyclocarya paliurus. Next base: position 13,550,213 of record CM056956.1, on the reverse strand, counting down.
TGCAACAAGCCTCATGGGTGCGATCATTCCAGCACTAATGCACCACATCTCATCAGAACTCCACAGTTAAGCGTGCATGGGCGAGAGTAGTCCTAGGATGGGTGACCTCCTGGGAAGTCCTCATGTTGCACCCTTGGTCCGTAGTGTTGATATGAATTTTCTGCAGGCAAGCTTTTGGGTGTGATCAAAGCAGCACTAATGCACTGGATCCCGTCAGAACTCCGTTGTTAAGCGTGCTTGGGCAAGAGTAGTACTATGATGGGTGACCTCCTTGGAAGTCCTCATGTTGCACCCCTCATTTTTATTGAATATTTGAATTTTCTGCAACAAGCCTGATGGGTGCGATCATTCCAGCACTAATACACCAGATCTCATCAGAACTCCACAGTTAAGCGTGCATGGGCGAGAGTAGTACTAGGATGGGTGACCTCCTACGAAGTCCTCATGTTGCACCCATCATCTGTAGTGTTGATTTGAATTTTCTGCAGGCAGCCTTTTGGGTGCGATCATAGCAGCACTAATGCATCTGATCCCGTCAGAACTCCGTTGTTAAGCGTGCTTGGGCGAGAGTTATATTAGGATGGGTGACCTCCTGGGAAGTCCTCATGTTGCACCCCTCGTTTTTATTGAATATTTGAATTTTCTGCAACAAGCCTCATGGGTGCGATCCTTCCAGCACTAATGCACCAGATCTCATCAGAACTCCCAAGTTAAGCGTGCATGGGCGAGGGTAGTACTAGGATGGGTGACCTCCTAGGAAGTCCTCGTGTTGCACCCCTCGTTTTGAATGAATATTTTAATTTTCTGGAACAAGCCTTATGGGTGTGATCATAGTAGCACTAATGCACCGGATCCCGTTAAAACTCTGTTATTAAGCATGCTTGGGCGAGTGTAGTATTAGGATGGGTGACCTCCTAGGAAGTCCTCATGTTGCACCCCTCGTTTTTATTGAATATTTGAATTTTCTGCAACAAGCCTCATGAGTGCGATCATTCTAGCACTAATGCACCAGATCTCATCGGAACTCCACAGTTAACGTGCATGGGCGAGGGTAGTAGTAGGATGGGTGACCTCCTGGGAAGTCCTCGTGTTGCACCCCTCGTTTTTAATGAATAGTTTAATTTTCTACAACAAGCCTTATGTGTGTGATCGTAGCAGCAATAATGCAACGGATCCCGTCAAAACTCCGTTGTTAAGCGTGCTTGGGCGAGAGTTGTATTAGGATAGGTGACCTCCTGGGAAGTCCTCATGTTGCACCCCTCGTTTTTATTGAATATTAGAATTTTCTGCAACAAGCCTCAAGGGTGCGATCATTCCAACACTAATGCACCAGATCTCATCGGAACTCCACAGTTAAACGTGCATGGGCGAGGGTAGTAGTAGGATGGGTGACCTCCTGGGAAGTCCTCGTGTTGCACCCATGGTCTGTAGTGTTGATTTGAATTTTCTGCAAGCAGCCTTTTGGGTGTGATCAAAGCAGCACGAATTCATTGGATCCCGTCAGAACTCTGTTGTTAAGCGTGCTTGGGCGAGAGTAGTACAAGGATGGGTGACCTCCTGGGAAGTCCTCGTGTTGCACCCGTCATTTTTAATGAATATTTTAATTTTCTGCAACAAGCCTTATGGGTGTGATCATAGCAGCAATAATGCAACGGATCCCGTCAAAACTCCGTTGTTAAGCGTGCTTGGGCGAGAGTTGTATTAGGATAGGTGACCTCCTGGGAAGTCCTCATGTTGCACCCCTCGTTTTTATTGAATATTAGAATTTTCTGCAACAAGCCTCCTGGGTGCGATCATTCCAACACTAATGCACCAGATCTCATCGGAACTCCACAGTTAAATGTGCATGGGCGAGGGTAGTAGTAGGATGGGTGACCTCCTGGGAAGTCCTCGTGTTGCACCCCTCGTTTTTAATGAATATTTTAATTTTCTGCAACAAGCCTTATGGGTGTGATCATAGCAGCAGTAATGCACCGGATCCCGTCAAAACTCCGTTGTTAAGCGTGCTTGGGCGAGAGTAGTATTAGGATGGGTGACCTCCTAGGAAGTTCTCATGTTGCACCCCTCGTTTATATTGAATATTTGAATTTTCTGCAACAAGCCTCATGGGTGCGATCATTCCAGCACTAATGCACCACATATCATCAGAACTCCACAGTTAAGCGTGCATGGGCGAGAGTAGTCCTAGGATGGGTGACCTCCTGGGAAGTCCTCATGTTGCACCCTTGGTCCGTAGTGTTGATATGAATTTTCTGCAGGCAAGCTTTTGGGTGTGATCAAAGCAGCACTAATGCACTGGATCCCGTCAGAACTCCGTTGTTAAGCGTGCTTGGGCAAGAGTAGTACTATGATGGGTGACCTCCTTGGAAGTCCTCATGTTGCACCCCTCATTTTTATTGAATATTTGAATTTTCTGCAACAAGCCTGATGGGTGCGATCATTCCAGCACTAATACACCAGATCTCATCAGAACTCCACAGTTAAGCGTGCATGGGCGAGAGTAGTACTAGGATGGGTGACCTCCTACGAAGTCCTCATGTTGCACCCATCATCTGTAGTGTTGATTTGAATTTTCTGCAGGCAGCCTTTTGGGTGCGATCATAGCAGCACTAATGCATCTGATCCCGTCAGAACTCCGTTGTTAAGCGTGCTTGGGCGAGAGTTATATTAGGATGGGTGACCTCCTGGGAAGTCCTCATGTTGCACCCCTCGTTTTTATTGAATATTTGAATTTTCTGCAACAAGCCTCATGGGTGCGATCCTTCCAGCACTAATGCACCAGATCTCATCAGAACTCCCAAGTTAAGCGTGCATGGGCGAGGGTAGTACTAGGATGGGTGACCTCCTAGGAAGTCCTCGTGTTGCACCCCTCGTTTTGAATGAATATTTTAATTTTCTGGAACAAGCCTTATGGGTGTGATCATAGTAGCACTAATGCACCGGATCCCGTTAAAACTCTGTTATTAAGCATGCTTGGGCGAGGCTAGTATTAGGATGGGTGACCTCCTAGGAAGTCCTCATGTTGCACCCCTCGTTTTTATTGAATATTTGAATTTTCTGCAACAAGCCTCATGAGTGCGATCATTCTAGCACGAATGCACCAGATCTCATCGGAACTCCACAGTTAAACGTGCATGGGCGAGGGTAGTAGTAGGATGGGTGACCTCCTGGGAAGTCCTCGTGTTGCACCCCTCGTTTTTAATGAATAGTTTAATTTTCTACAACAAGCCTTATGTGTGTGATCGTAGCAGCAATAATGCAACGGATCCCGTCAAAACTCCGTTGTTAAGCGTGCTTGGGCGAGAGTTGTATTAGGATAGGTGACCTCCTGGGAAGTCCTCATGTTGCACCCCTCGTTTTTATTGAATATTAGAATTTTCTGCAACAAGCCTCAAGGGTGCGATCATTCCAACACTAATGCACCAGATCTCATCGGAACTCCACAGTTAAACGTGCATGGGCGAGGGTAGTAGTAGGATGGGTGACCTCCTGGGAAGTCCTCGTGTTGCACCCATGGTCTGTAGTGTTGATTTGAATTTTCTGCAAGCAGCCTTTTGGGTGTGATCAAAGCAGCACGAATTCATTGGATCCCGTCAGAACTCTGTTGTTAAGCGTGCTTGGGCGAGAGTAGTACAAGGATGGGTGACCTCCTGGGAAGTCCTCGTGTTGCACCCGTCATTTTTAATGAATATTTTAATTTTCTGCAACAAGCCTTATGGGTGTGATCATAGCAGCAATAATGCAACGGATCCCGTCAAAACTCCGTTGTTAAGCGTGCTTGGGCGAGAGTTGTATTAGGATAGGTGACCTCCTGGGAAGTCCTCATGTTGCACCCCTCGTTTTTATTGAATATTAGAATTTTCTGCAACAAGCCTCCTGGGTGCGATCATTCCAACACTAATGCACCAGATCTCATCGGAACTCCACAGTTAAATGTGCATGGGCGAGGGTAGTAGTAGGATGGGTGACCTCCTGGGAAGTCCTCGTGTTGCACCCCTCGTTTTTAATGAATATTTTAATTTTCTGCAACAAGCCTTATGGGTGTGATCATAGCAGCAGTAATGCACCGGATCCCGTCAAAACTCCGTTGTTAAGCGTGCTTGGGCGAGAGTAGTATTAGGATGGGTGACCTCCTAGGAAGTTCTCATGTTGCACCCCTCGTTTATATTGAATATTTGAATTTTCTGCAACAAGCCTCATGGGTGCGATCATTCCAGCACTAATGCACCACATATCATCAGAACTCCACAGTTAAGCGTGCATGGGCGAGAGTAGTCCTAGGATGGGTGACCTCCTGGGAAGTCCTCATGTTGCACCCTTGGTCCGTAGTGTTGATATGAATTTTCTGCAGGCAAGCTTTTGGGTGTGATCAAAGCAGCACTAATGCACTGGATCCCGTCAGAACTCCGTTGTTAAGCGTGCTTGGGCAAGAGTAGTACTATGATGGGTGACCTCCTTGGAAGTCCTCATGTTGCACCCCTCATTTTTATTGAATATTTGAATTTTCTGCAACAAGCCTGATGGGTGCGATCATTCCAGCACTAATACACCAGATCTCATCAGAACTCCACAGTTAAGCGTGCATGGGCGAGAGTAGTACTAGGATGGGTGACCTCCTACGAAGTCCTCATGTTGCACCCATCATCTGTAGTGTTGATTTGAATTTTCTGCAGGCAGCCTTTTGGGTGCGATCATAGCAGCACTAATGCATCTGATCCCGTCAGAACTCCGTTGTTAAGCGTGCTTGGGCGAGAGTTATATTAGGATGGGTGACCTCCTGGGAAGTCCTCATGTTGCACCCCTCGTTTTTATTGAATATTTGAATTTTCTGCAACAAGCCTCATGGGTGCGATCCTTCCAGCACTAATGCACCAGATCTCATCAGAACTCCCAAGTTAAGCGTGCATGGGCGAGGGTAGTACTAGGATGGGTGACCTCCTAGGAAGTCCTCGTGTTGCACCCCTCGTTTTGAATGAATATTTTAATTTTCTGGAACAAGCCTTATGGGTGTGATCATAGTAGCACTAATGCACCGGATCCCGTTAAAACTCTGTTATTAAGCATGCTTGGGCGAGGCTAGTATTAGGATGGGTGACCTCCTAGGAAGTCCTCATGTTGCACCCCTCGTTTTTATTGAATATTTGAATTTTCTGCAACAAGCCTCATGAGTGCGATCATTCTAGCACGAATGCACCAGATCTCATCGGAACTCCACAGTTAAACGTGCATGGGCGAGGGTAGTAGTAGGATGGGTGACCTCCTGGGAAGTCCTCGTGTTGCACCCCTCGTTTTTAATGAATAGTTTAATTTTCTACAACAAGCCTTATGTGTGTGATCGTAGCAGCAATAATGCAACGGATCCCGTCAAAACTCCGTTGTTAAGCGTGCTTGGGCGAGAGTTGTATTAGGATAGGTGACCTCCTGGGAAGTCCTCATGTTGCACCCCTCGTTTTTATTGAATATTAGAATTTTCTGCAACAAGCCTCAAGGGTGCGATCATTCCAACACTAATGCACCAGATCTCATCGGAACTCCACAGTTAAACGTGCATGGGCGAGGGTAGTAGTAGGATGGGTGACCTCCTGGGAAGTCCTCGTGTTGCACCCATGGTCTGTAGTGTTGATTTGAATTTTCTGCAAGCAGCCTTTTGGGTGTGATCAAAGCAGCACGAATTCATTGGATCCCGTCAGAACTCTGTTGTTAAGCGTGCTTGGGCGAGAGTAGTACAAGGATGGGTGACCTCCTGGGAAGTCCTCGTGTTGCACCCGTCATTTTTAATGAATATTTTAATTTTCTGCAACAAGCCTTATGGGTGTGATCATAGCAGCAATAATGCAACGGATCCCGTCAAAACTCCGTTGTTAAGCGTGCTTGGGCGAGAGTTGTATTAGGATAGGTGACCTCCTGGGAAGTCCTCATGTTGCACCCCTCGTTTTTATTGAATATTAGAATTTTCTGCAACAAGCCTCCTGGGTGCGATCATTCCAACACTAATGCACCAGATCTCATCGGAACTCCACAGTTAAATGTGCATGGGCGAGGGTAGTAGTAGGATGGGTGACCTCCTGGGAAGTCCTCGTGTTGCACCCCTCGTTTTTAATGAATATTTTAATTTTCTGCAACAAGCCTTATGGGTGTGATCATAGCAGCAGTAATGCACCGGATCCCGTCAAAACTCCGTTGTTAAGCGTGCTTGGGCGAGAGTAGTATTAGGATGGGTGACCTCCTAGGAAGTTCTCATGTTGCACCCCTCGTTTATATTGAATATTTGAATTTTCTGCAACAAGCCTCATGGGTGCGATCATTCCAGCACTAATGCACCACATATCATCAGAACTCCACAGTTAAGCGTGCATGGGCGAGAGTAGTCCTAGGATGGGTGACCTCCTGGGAAGTCCTCATGTTGCACCCTTGGTCCGTAGTGTTGATATGAATTTTCTGCAGGCAAGCTTTTGGGTGTGATCAAAGCAGCACTAATGCACTGGATCCCGTCAGAACTCCGTTGTTAAGCGTGCTTGGGCAAGAGTAGTACTATGATGGGTGACCTCCTTGGAAGTCCTCATGTTGCACCCCTCATTTTTATTGAATATTTGAATTTTCTGCAACAAGCCTGATGGGTGCGATCATTCCAGCACTAATACACCAGATCTCATCAGAACTCCACAGTTAAGCGTGCATGGGCGAGAGTAGTACTAGGATGGGTGACCTCCTACGAAGTCCTCATGTTGCACCCATCATCTGTAGTGTTGATTTGAATTTTCTGCAGGCAGCCTTTTGGGTGCGATCATAGCAGCACTAATGCATCTGATCCCGTCAGAACTCCGTTGTTAAGCGTGCTTGGGCGAGAGTTATATTAGGATGGGTGACCTCCTGGGAAGTCCTCATGTTGCACCCCTCGTTTTTATTGAATATTTGAATTTTCTGCAACAAGCCTCATGGGTGCGATCCTTCCAGCACTAATGCACCAGATCTCATCAGAACTCCCAAGTTAAGCGTGCATGGGCGAGGGTAGTACTAGGATGGGTGACCTCCTAGGAAGTCCTCGTGTTGCACCCCTCGTTTTGAATGAATATTTTAATTTTCTGGAACAAGCCTTATGGGTGTGATCATAGTAGCACTAATGCACCGGATCCCGTTAAAACTCTGTTATTAAGCATGCTTGGGCGAGGCTAGTATTAGGATGGGTGACCTCCTAGGAAGTCCTCATGTTGCACCCCTCGTTTTTATTGAATATTTGAATTTTCTGCAACAAGCCTCATGAGTGCGATCATTCTAGCACGAATGCACCAGATCTCATCGGAACTCCACAGTTAAACGTGCATGGGCGAGGGTAGTAGTAGGATGGGTGACCTCCTGGGAAGTCCTCGTGTTGCACCCCTCGTTTTTAATGAATAGTTTAATTTTCTACAACAAGCCTTATGTGTGTGATCGTAGCAGCAATAATGCAACGGATCCCGTCAAAACTCCGTTGTTAAGCGTGCTTGGGCGAGAGTTGTATTAGGATAGGTGACCTCCTGGGAAGTCCTCATGTTGCACCCCTCGTTTTTATTGAATATTAGAATTTTCTGCAACAAGCCTCAAGGGTGCGATCATTCCAACACTAATGCACCAGATCTCATCGGAACTCCACAGTTAAACGTGCATGGGCGAGGGTAGTAGTAGGATGGGTGACCTCCTGGGAAGTCCTCGTGTTGCACCCATGGTCTGTAGTGTTGATTTGAATTTTCTGCAAGCAGCCTTTTGGGTGTGATCAAAGCAGCACGAATTCATTGGATCCCGTCAGAACTCTGTTGTTAAGCGTGCTTGGGCGAGAGTAGTACAAGGATGGGTGACCTCCTGGGAAGTCCTCGTGTTGCACCCGTCATTTTTAATGAATATTTTAATTTTCTGCAACAAGCCTTATGGGTGTGATCATAGCAGCAATAATGCAACGGATCCCGTCAAAACTCCGTTGTTAAGCGTGCTTGGGCGAGAGTTGTATTAGGATAGGTGACCTCCTGGGAAGTCCTCATGTTGCACCCCTCGTTTTTATTGAATATTAGAATTTTCTGCAACAAGCCTCCTGGGTGCGATCATTCCAACACTAATGCACCAGATCTCATCGGAACTCCACAGTTAAATGTGCATGGGCGAGGGTAGTAGTAGGATGGGTGACCTCCTGGGAAGTCCTCGTGTTGCACCCCTCGTTTTTAATGAATATTTTAATTTTCTGCAACAAGCCTTATGGGTGTGATCATAGCAGCAGTAATGCACCGGATCCCGTCAAAACTCCGTTGTTAAGCGTGCTTGGGCGAGAGTAGTATTAGGATGGGTGACCTCCTAGGAAGTTCTCATGTTGCACCCCTCGTTTATATTGAATATTTGAATTTTCTGCAACAAGCCTCATGGGTGCGATCATTCCAGCACTAATGCACCACATATCATCAGAACTCCACAGTTAAGCGTGCATGGGCGAGAGTAGTCCTAGGATGGGTGACCTCCTGGGAAGTCCTCATGTTGCACCCTTGGTCCGTAGTGTTGATATGAATTTTCTGCAGGCAAGCTTTTGGGTGTGATCAAAGCAGCACTAATGCACTGGATCCCGTCAGAACTCCGTTGTTAAGCGTGCTTGGGCAAGAGTAGTACTATGATGGGTGACCTCCTTGGAAGTCCTCATGTTGCACCCCTCATTTTTATTGAATATTTGAATTTTCTGCAACAAGCCTGATGGGTGCGATCATTCCAGCACTAATACACCAGATCTCATCAGAACTCCACAGTTAAGCGTGCATGGGCGAGAGTAGTACTAGGATGGGTGACCTCCTACGAAGTCCTCATGTTGCACCCATCATCTGTAGTGTTGATTTGAATTTTCTGCAGGCAGCCTTTTGGGTGCGATCATAGCAGCACTAATGCATCTGATCCCGTCAGAACTCCGTTGTTAAGCGTGCTTGGGCGAGAGTTATATTAGGATGGGTGACCTCCTGGGAAGTCCTCATGTTGCACCCCTCGTTTTTATTGAATATTTGAATTTTCTGCAACAAGCCTCATGGGTGCGATCCTTCCAGCACTAATGCACCAGATCTCATCAGAACTCCCAAGTTAAGCGTGCATGGGCGAGGGTAGTACTAGGATGGGTGACCTCCTAGGAAGTCCTCGTGTTGCACCCCTCGTTTTGAATGAATATTTTAATTTTCTGGAACAAGCCTTATGGGTGTGATCATAGTAGCACTAATGCACCGGATCCCGTTAAAACTCTGTTATTAAGCATGCTTGGGCGAGGCTAGTATTAGGATGGGTGACCTCCTAGGAAGTCCTCATGTTGCACCCCTCGTTTTTATTGAATATTTGAATTTTCTGCAACAAGCCTCATGAGTGCGATCATTCTAGCACGAATGCACCAGATCTCATCGGAACTCCACAGTTAAACGTGCATGGGCGAGGGTAGTAGTAGGATGGGTGACCTCCTGGGAAGTCCTCGTGTTGCACCCCTCGTTTTTAATGAATAGTTTAATTTTCTACAACAAGCCTTATGTGTGTGATCGTAGCAGCAATAATGCAACGGATCCCGTCAAAACTCCGTTGTTAAGCGTGCTTGGGCGAGAGTTGTATTAGGATAGGTGACCTCCTGGGAAGTCCTCATGTTGCACCCCTCGTTTTTATTGAATATTAGAATTTTCTGCAACAAGCCTCAAGGGTGCGATCATTCCAACACTAATGCACCAGATCTCATCGGAACTCCACAGTTAAACGTGCATGGGCGAGGGTAGTAGTAGGATGGGTGACCTCCTGGGAAGTCCTCGTGTTGCACCCATGGTCTGTAGTGTTGATTTGAATTTTCTGCAAGCAGCCTTTTGGGTGTGATCAAAGCAGCACGAATTCATTGGATCCCGTCAGAACTCTGTTGTTAAGCGTGCTTGGGCGAGAGTAGTACAAGGATGGGTGACCTCCTGGGAAGTCCTCGTGTTGCACCCGTCATTTTTAATGAATATTTTAATTTTCTGCAACAAGCCTTATGGGTGTGATCATAGCAGCAATAATGCAACGGATCCCGTCAAAACTCCGTTGTTAAGCGTGCTTGGGCGAGAGTTGTATTAGGATAGGTGACCTCCTGGGAAGTCCTCATGTTGCACCCCTCGTTTTTATTGAATATTAGAATTTTCTGCAACAAGCCTCCTGGGTGCGATCATTCCAACACTAATGCACCAGATCTCATCGGAACTCCACAGTTAAATGTGCATGGGCGAGGGTAGTAGTAGGATGGGTGACCTCCTGGGAAGTCCTCGTGTTGCACCCCTCGTTTTTAATGAATATTTTAATTTTCTGCAACAAGCCTTATGGGTGTGATCATAGCAGCAGTAATGCACCGGATCCCGTCAAAACTCCGTTGTTAAGCGTGCTTGGGCGAGAGTAGTATTAGGATGGGTGACCTCCTAGGAAGTTCTCATGTTGCACCCCTCGTTTATATTGAATATTTGAATTTTCTGCAACAAGCCTCATGGGTGCGATCATTCCAGCACTAATGCACCACATATCATCAGAACTCCACAGTTAAGCGTGCATGGGCGAGAGTAGTCCTAGGATGGGTGACCTCCTGGGAAGTCCTCATGTTGCACCCTTGGTCCGTAGTGTTGATATGAATTTTCTGCAGGCAAGCTTTTGGGTGTGATCAAAGCAGCACTAATGCACTGGATCCCGTCAGAACTCCGTTGTTAAGCGTGCTTGGGCAAGAGTAGTACTATGATGGGTGACCTCCTTGGAAGTCCTCATGTTGCACCCCTCATTTTTATTGAATATTTGAATTTTCTGCAACAAGCCTGATGGGTGCGATCATTCCAGCACTAATACACCAGATCTCATCAGAACTCCACAGTTAAGCGTGCATGGGCGAGAGTAGTACTAGGATGGGTGACCTCCTACGAAGTCCTCATGTTGCACCCATCATCTGTAGTGTTGATTTGAATTTTCTGCAGGCAGCCTTTTGGGTGCGATCATAGCAGCACTAATGCATCTGATCCCGTCAGAACTCCGTTGTTAAGCGTGCTTGGGCGAGAGTTATATTAGGATGGGTGACCTCCTGGGAAGTCCTCATGTTGCACCCCTCGTTTTTATTGAATATTTGAATTTTCTGCAACAAGCCTCATGGGTGCGATCCTTCCAGCACTAATGCACCAGATCTCATCAGAACTCCCAAGTTAAGCGTGCATGGGCGAGGGTAGTACTAGGATGGGTGACCTCCTAGGAAGTCCTCGTGTTGCACCCCTCGTTTTGAATGAATATTTTAATTTTCTGGAACAAGCCTTATGGGTGTGATCATAGTAGCACTAATGCACCGGATCCCGTTAAAACTCTGTTATTAAGCATGCTTGGGCGAGACTAGTATTAGGATGGGTGACCTCCTAGGAAGTCCTCATGTTGCACCCCTCGTTTTTATTGAATATTTGAATTTTCTGCAACAAGCCTCATGAGTGCGATCATTCTAGCACTAATGCACCAGATCTCATCGGAACTCCACAGTTAAACGTGCATGGGCGAGGGTAGTAGTAGGATGGGTGACCTCCTGGGAAGTCCTCGTGTTGCACCCCTCGTTTTTAATGAATAGTTTAATTTTCTACAACAAGCCTTATGTGTGTGATCGTAGCAGCAATAATGCAACGGATCCCGTCAAAACTCCGTTGTTAAGCGTGCTTGGGCGAGAGTTGTATTAGGATAGGTGACCTCCTGGGAAGTCCTCATGTTGCACCCCTCGTTTTTATTGAATATTAGAATTTTCTGCAACAAGCCTCATGGGTGCGATCATTCCAACACTAATGCACCAGATCTCATCGGAACTCCACAGTTAAACGTGCATGGGCGAGGGTAGTAGTAGGATGGGTGACCTCCTGGGAAGTCCTCGTGTTGCACCCATGGTCTGTAGTGTTGATTTGAATTTTCTGCAAGCAGCCTTTTGGGTGTGATCAAAGCAGCACGAATTCATGGATCCCGTCAGAACTCTGTTGTTAAGCGTGCTTGGGCGAGAGTAGTACAAGGATGGGTGACCTCCTGGGAAGTCCTCGTGTTGCACCCGTCATTTTTAATGAATATTTTAATTTTCTGCAACAAGCCTTATGGGTGTGATCATAGCAGCAATAATGCAACGGATCCCGTCAAAACTCCGTTGTTAAGCGTGCTTGGGCGAGAGTTGTATTAGGATAGGTGACCTCCTGGGAAGTCCTCATGTTGCACCCCTCGTTTTTATTGAATATTAGAATTTTCTGCAACAAGCCTCCTGGGTGCGATCATTCCAACACTAATGCACCAGATCTCATCGAACTCCACAGTTAAATGTGCATGGGCGAGGGTAGTAGTAGGATGGGTGACCTCCTGGGAAGTCCTCGTGTTGCACCCCTCGTTTTTAATGAATATTTTAATTTTCTGCAACAAGCCTTATGGGTGTGATCATAGCAGCAGTAATGCACCGGATCCCGTCAAAACTCCGTTGTTAAGCGTGCTTGGGCGAGAGTAGTATTAGGATGGGTGACCTCCTAGGAAGTTCTCATGTTGCACCCCTCGTTTATATTGAATATTTGAATTTTCTGCAACAAGCCTCATGGGTGCGATCATTCCAGCACTAATGCACCACATATCATCAGAACTCCACAGTTAAGCGTGCATGGGCGAGAGTAGTCCTAGGATGGGTGACCTCCTGGAAGTCCTCATGTTGCACCCTTGGTCCGTAGTGTTGATATGAATTTTCTGCAGGCAAGCTTTTGGGTGTGATCAAAGCAGCACTAATGCACTGGATCCCGTCAGAACTCCGTTGTTAAGCGTGCTTGGGCAAGAGTAGTACTATGATGGGTGACCTCCTTGGAAGTCCTCATGTTGCACCCCTCATTTTATTGAATATTTGAATTTTCTGCAACAAGCCTGATGGGTGCGATCATTCCAGCACTAATACACCAGATCTCATCAGAACTCCACAGTTAAGCGTGCATGGGCGAGAGTAGTACTAGGATGGGTGACCTCCTACGAAGTCCTCATGTTGCACCCATCATCTGTAGTGTTGATTTGAATTTTCTGCAGGCAGCCTTTTGGGTGCGATCATAGCAGCACTAATGCATCTGATCCCGTCAGAACTCCGTTGTTAAGCGTGCTTGGGCGAGAGTTATATTAGGATGGGTGACCTCCTGGGAAGTCCTCATGTTGCACCCCTCGTTTTTATTGAATATTTGAATTTTCTGCAACAAGCCTCATGGGTGCGATCCCCAGCACTAATGCACCAGATCTCATCAGAACTCCCAGTTAAGCGTGCATGGGCGAGGGTAGTACTAGGATGGGTGACCTCCTAGGAAGTCCTCGTGTTGCACCCCTCGTTTTGAATGAATATTTTAATTTTCTGGAACAAGCCTTATGGGTGTGATCATAGTAGCACTAATGCACCGGATCCCGTTAAAACTCTGTTATTAAGCATGCTTGGGCGAGACTAGTATTAGGATGGGTGACCTCCTAGGAAGTCCTCATGTTGCACCCCTCGTTTTATTGAATATTGAATTTTCTGCAACAAGCCTCATGAGTGCGATCATTCTAGCACGAATGCACCAGATCTCATCGAACTCCACAGTTAAACGTGCATGGGCGAGGGTAGTAGTAGGATGGGTGACCTCCTGGGAAGTCCTCGTGTTGCACCCCTCGTTTTTAATGAATAGTTTAATTTTCTACAACAAGCCTTATGTGTGTGATCGTAGCAGCAATAATGCAACGGATCCCGTCAAAACTCCGTTGTTAAGCGTGCTTGGGCGAGAGTTGTATTAGGATAGGTGACCTCCTGGGAAGTCTCATGTTGCACCCCTCGTTTTTTTATTGAATATTAGAATTTTCTGCAACAAGCCTCAAGGGTGCGATCATTCCAACACTAATGCACCAGATCTCATCAGAACTCCACAGTTAAACGTGCATGGGCGAGGTAGTAGTAGGATGGGTGACCTCCTGGAAGTCCTCGTGTTGCACCCATGTCTGTAGTGTTGATTTGAATTTTCTGCAAGCAGCCTTTTGGGTGT
>CM056956.1:13440102-13536098 GCA_029856935.1 Cyclocarya paliurus | reverse complement strand
ACTGTGGAGTTCCGATGAGATCTGGTGCATTAGTGTTGGAATGATCGCACCCATGAGGCTTGTTGCAGAAAATTCTAATATTCAATAAAAACGAGGGGTGCAACATGAGGACTTCCCAGGAGGTCACCTATCCTAATACAACTCTCGCCCAAGCACGCTTAACAACGGAGTTTTGATGGATCCGTTGCATTATTGCTGCTATGATCACACCCATAAGGCTTGTTGCTGAAAATTAAATATTCATTAAAAATGACGGGTGCAACACGAGGACTTCCCAGGAGGTCACCCATCCTAGTACTACTCTCGCCCAAGCACGCTTAACAACGGAGTTCTGACGGGATCCGGTGAATTAGTGCTGCTTTGATCACACCCAAAAGGCTGCTTGCAGAAAATTCAAATCAACACTACAGACCATGGGGTGCAACATGAGGACTTCCCAGGAGGTCACCCATCCTACTACTACTCTCGCCCATGCACGCTTAACTGTGGAGTTCTGATGAGATCTGGTGCATTAGTGTTGGAATGATCGCACACATGAGGCTTGTTGCAGAAAATTCTAATATTCAATAAAAACGAGGGGTGCAACATGAGGACTTCCCAGGAGGTCAACTATCCTAATACAACTCTCGCCCAAGCACGTTAACAACGGACTTTTGACGGGATCCGGTGCATTAGTGCTGTTATGATCACACCCATAAGGCTTGTTGCAGAAAATTAAAATATTCATTAAAAACGAGGGGTGCAACACGAGGGCTTCCCAGGAGGTCACCCATCCTAGTACTACCCTCGACCATGCAAGCTTAACTGTGGAGTTCTGATGAGTCTGGTGCATTAGTGCTAGAATGATTGCACCCATGAGCTTGTTGCAGAAAATTCTAATATTCAATAAAAACGAGGGATGCAACATCAGGACTTCCCAGGAGGTCGCCTATCCTAATACAACTCTCGCCCAAGCACGCTTACCAACGGAGTTCTGACGAGATCGGATGCATTAGTGCTGCTATGATCGCACCCAAAGGCTGCCTGCAAAAAATTCAAATCAACACTACAGATGATGGGTGCAACATGAGGACTTCCCAGGAGGTCACCCATCCTAGTACTACTCTCGCCCATGCATGCTTAACTGTGGAGTTCTGATGAGATCTGGTGTATTAGTGCTCGAATGATCGCACCCATCAGGCTTGTTGTAGAAAATTCAAATATTCAATAAAAACGAGGGGTGCAACATAAGGACTTCCTAGGAGGTCACCCATCCTACTACTACTCTCGCCCAAGCGCGCTTAACAACGGAGTTTTGACGGGATCCTGTGCATTAGTGCTGCTATGATCACACCCATAAGACTTGTTGCAGAAAATTAAAATATTCATGAAAAACGACGGGTGCAGCACGAGGACTTCCCAGTAGGTCACCCATCCTAGTACTACCCTCGACCAATAACGCTTACAACGGAGTTTTGACAGGATCCAGTGCATTAGTGCTGCTATGATCACACCCATAAGGCTTGTAGCAGAATATTAAAATATTCATTAAAAACGAGAGGTGCAACACGAGTACCTCCCAGGAGGTCACCTATCCTAGTACTACTCTCACCCAAGCAAGTGGAACAATGGAGTTCTGAGGACTTCCCAGGAGGTCGCCCATCCTAGTACTACACTCGCCGATGCTGCTTAACTATGGAGTTCTGATGAGATCTGGTGCATTAGTGTTGGAATGATCGCACCCTTGAGGCTTGCTGCAGAAAATTCAAATATTCAAAAAAAACGAGGGGTGCAACATGAGGACTTCCCAGGAGGTGACCTATCCTAATACAACTCTAGCCCAAGCACGCTTAACAACGGAGTTTTGACGGAATCCGGTGCATTATTGCTGCTATGATCGCACGCAAAAGGCTGCCTGCAGAAAATTCAAATCAACACTACAGATGATGGCTGCAACATGAGGACTTCCTAGGAGGTCACCCATCCTAGTACTACTCTCGCCCATGCATGCTTAACTGTGGAGTTCTGATGATATGTGGTGCATTAGTGCTGGAATGATCGCACCCATGAGGCTTGTTGCAGAAAATTCAAATATTCAAAAAAAACGAGGGGTGTAACATGAGAACTTCCTAGGAGGTCACCCATCCTAATACTACTCTCGCCCAAGCACGCTTAACAACGGAGTTTTGACGGGATCCGGTGCATTAGTGCTGTATGATCACACCCATAAGGCTTGTTGCAGAAAATTAAAATATTCATTAAAAACGAGGGGTGCAACACGAGGACTTCCCAGGAGGTCACCCATCCTACTACTATCCTCGCCCATGCACGCTTAACTGTGGAGTTCGATGAGATCTGGTGCATTAGTGTTGGAATGATCGCACCCATGAGGCTTGTTGCAGAAAATTCTAATATTCAATAAAAACGAGGGGTGCAACATGATGACTTCCCAGGAGTTCACCTATCCTAATACAACTCTCGCCCAAGCACGCTTAACAACGGAGTTTTGATGGGATCGTTGCATTATTACTGCTATGATCACACCCATAAGGCTTGTTGCTGAAAATTAAAATATTCATTAAAAATGACGGGTGCAACACGAGGACTTCCCAGGAGGTCACCCATCCTAGTATTACTCTCGCCCAAGCACGTTTAACAACGGAGTTCTGACGGGATCCGGTGAATTCGTGCTGCTTTGATCACACCCAAAAGGCTGCTTGCAGAAAATTCAAATCAACACTACAGACCAGGGGTGCAACACGAGGACCTCCCAGGAGGTCACCCATCCTACTACTACCCTCGCCCATGCACGCTTAACTGTGGAGTTCCGATGAGATCTGGTGCATTAGTGTTGGAATGATCGCACCCATGAGGCTTGTTGCAGAAAATTCTAATATTCAATAAAAACGAGGGGTGCAACATGAGGACTTCCCAGGAGGTCACCTATCCTAATACAACTCTAGCCCAAGCACGCTTAACAACGGAGTTTTGACGGAATCCGGTGCATTATTGCGGCTATGATCACACCCATAAGGCTTGTTGCTGAAAATTAAAATATTCATTAAAAATGACGGGTGCAACACGAGGACTTCCCAGGAGGTCACCCATCCTAGTATTACTCTCGCCCAAGCACGTTTAACAACGGAGTTCTGACGGGATCCGGTGAATTCGTGCTGCTTTGATCACACCCAAAATGCTGCTTGCAGAAAATTCAAATCAACACTACAGACCATGGGTGCAACATGAGGACATCCAAGAGGTCACCCATCCTAGGACTACTCTCGCCCATGCACGCTTAACTGTGGAGTTCTGATGAGATCTGCTGCATTAGTGCTGGAATGATCGCACACATGAGGCTTGTTGCAGAAAATTCTAATATTCAATAAAAACGAGGGGTGCAACATGATGACTTCCCAGGAGTTCACCTATCCTAATACAACTCTCGCCCAAGCACGCTTAACAACGGAGTTTTGATGGGATCCGTTGCATTATTGCTGCTATGATCACACCCATAAGGCTTGTTGCTGAAAATTAAAATATTCATTAAAAATGACGGGTGCAACACGAGGACTTCCCAAGAGGTCACCCATCCTAGTACTACTCTCGCCCAAGCACGCTTAACAACGGAGTTCTGACGGGATCCGGTGAATTCGTGCTGCTTTGATCACACCCAAAAGGCTGCTTGCAGAAAATTCAAATCAACACTACAGACCAGGGGTGCAACACGAGGACCTCCCAGGAGGTCACCCATCCTACTACTACCCTCGCCCATGCACGCTTAACTGTGGAGTTCCGATGAGATCTGGTGCATTAGTGTTGGAATGATCGCACCCATGAGGCTTGTTGCAGAAAATTCAAATATTCAAAAAAACGAGGGGTGTAACATGAGAACTTCCTAGGAGGTCACCCATCCTAATACTACTCTCGCCAAGCACGCTTAACAACGGAGTTTTGACGGGATCCGGTGCATTAGTGCTGGTATGATCACACCCATAAGGCTTGTTGCAGAAAATTAAAATATTCATTAAAAACGAGGGGTGCAACACGAGGACTTCCCAGGAGGTCACCCATCCTACTGCTATCCTCGCCCATGCACGCTTAACTGTGGAGTTCCGATGAGATCTGGTGCATTAGTGTTGGAATGATCGCACCCATGAGGCTTGTTGCAGAAAATTCTAATATTCAATAAAAACGAGGGGTGCAACATGATGACTTCCCAGGAGTTCACCTATCCTAATACAACTCTCGCCCAAGCACGCTTAACAACGGAGTTTTGATGGGATCCGTTGCATTATTGCTGCTATGATCACACCCATAAGGCTTGTTGCTGAAAATTAAAATATTCATTAAAAATGACGGGTGCAACACGAGGACTTCCCAGGAGGTCACCCATCCTAGTACTACTCTCGCCCAAGCACGCTTAACAACGGAGTTCTGACGGGATCCGGTGAATTCGTGCTGCTTTGATCACACCCAAAAGGCTGCTTGCAGAAAATTCAAATCAACACTACAGACCAGGGGTGCAACACGAGGACCTCCCAGGAGGTCACCCATCCTACTACTACCCTCGCCCATGCACGCTTAACTGTGGAGTTCTGATGAGGTCTGGTGCATTAGTGCTAGAATGATTGCACCCATGAGGCTTGTTGCAGAAAATTCTAATATTCAATAAAAACGAGGGGTGCAACATGAGGACTTCCAGGAGGTCAACTATCCTAATACAACTCTCGCCCAAGCACGCTTAACAACGGAGTTTTGACGGGATCCGGTGCATTAGTGCTGTTATGATCACACCCATAAGGCTTGTTGCAGAAAATTAAAATATTCATTAAAAACGAGGGTGCAACACGAGGGCTTCCCAGGAGGTCACCCATCCTAGTACTACCCTCGACCATGCAAGCTTAACTGTGGAGTTCTGATGAGGTCTGGTGCATTAGTGCTAGAATGATTGCACCCATGAGGCTTGTTGCAGAAAATTCAAATATTCAATAAAAACGAGGGATGCAACATCAGGACTTCCCAGGAGGTCACCTATCCTAATACAACTCTCGCCCAAGCACGCTTACCAACGGAGTTCTGACGAGATCGGATGCATTAGTGCTGCTATGATCGCACCCAAAAGGCTTGCTGCAAAAATTCAAATCAACACTACAGATGATGGGTGCAACATGAGGACTTCCCAGGAGGTCACCCATCCTAGTACTACTCTCGCCCATGCATGCTTAACTGTGGAGTTCTGATGAGATCTGGTGTATTAGTGCTCGAATGATCGCACCCATCAGGCTTGTTGTAGAAAATTCAAATATTCAATAAAAACGAGGGGTGCAACATAGGACTTCCTAGGAGGTCACCCATCCTACTACTACTCTCGCCCAAGCGCGCTTAACAACGGAGTTTTGACGGGATCCTGTGCATTAGTGCTGCTATGATCACACCCATAAGGCTTGTTGCAGAAAATTAAAATATTCATGAAAAACGACGGGTGCAACACGAGGACTTCCCAGTAGGTCACCCATCCTAGTACTACCCTCGACCAATAAAGCTAACGAACGGAGTTTTGACAGGATCCAGTGCATTAGTGCTGCTATGATCACACCCATAAGGCTTGTAGCAGAATATTAAAATATTCATTAAAAACGAGAGGTGCAACACGAGTACCTCCCAGGAGGTCACCTATCCTAGTACTACTCTCACCCAAGCAAGTTGAACAATGGAGTTCTGAGGACTTCCCAGGAGGTCGCCCATCCTAGTACTACACTCGCCGATGCTGCTTAACTATGGAGTTCTGATGAGATCTGGTGCATTAGTGTTGGAATGATCGCACCCTTGAGGCTTGTTGCAGAAAATTCAAATATTCAAAAAAACGAGGGGTGCAACATGAGGACTTCCCAGGAGGTCACCTATCCTAATACAACTCTAGCCCAAGCACGCTTAACAACGGAGTTTTGACGGAATCCGGTGCATTATTGCTGCTATGATCGCACCAAAGGCTGCCTGCAGAAAATTCAAATCAACACTACAGATGATGGGGTGCAACATGAGGACTTCCTAGGAGGTCACCCATCCTAGTACTACTCTCGCCCATGCATGCTTAACTGTGGAGTTCTGATGAGATCTGGTGCATTAGTGCTGGAATGATCGCACCCATGAGGCTTGTTGCAGAAAATTCAAATATTCAAAAAAACGAGGGGTGTAACATGAGAACTTCCTAGGAGGTCACCCATCCTAATACTACTCTCGCCCAAGCACGCTTAACAACGGAGTTTTGACGGGATCCGGTGCATTAGTGCTGGTATGATCACACCCATAAGGCTTGTTGCTGAAAATTAAAATATTCATTAAAAACGAGGGTGCAACACGAGGACTTCCCAGGAGGTCACCCATCCTACTACTATCCTCGCCCATGCACGCTTAACTGTGGAGTTCCGATGAGATCTGGTGCATTAGTGTTGGAATGATCGCACCCATGAGGCTTGTTGCAGAAAATTCTAATATTCAATAAAAACGAGGGGTGCAACATGAGGACTTCCCAGGAGGTCACCTATCCTAATACAACTCTCGCCCAAGCACGCTTAACAACGGAGTTTTGATGGGATCCGTTGCATTATTGCTGCTATGATCACACCCATAAGGCTTGTTGCTGAAAATTAAAATATTCATTAAAAATGACGGGTGCAACACGAGGACTTCCCAGGAGGTCACCCATCCTAGTATTACTCTCGCCCAAGCACGCTTAACAACGGAGTTCTGACGGGATCCGGTGAATTCGTGCTGCTTTGATCACACCCAAAAGGCTGCTTGCAGAAAATTCAAATCAACACTACAGACCAGGGGTGCAACACGAGGACCTCCCAGGAGGTCACCCATCCTACTACTACCCTCGCCCATGCACGCTTAACTGTGGAGTTCCGATGAGATCTGGTGCATTAGTGTTGGAATGATCGCACCCATGAGGCTTGTTGCAGAAAATTCTAATATTCAATAAAAACGAGGGGTGCAACATGAGGACTTCCCAGGAGGTCACCTATCCTAATACAACTCTAGCCCAAGCACGCTTAACAACGGAGTTTTGACGGAATCCGGTGCATTATTGCTGCTATGATCACACCCATAAGGCTTGTTGCTGAAAATTAAAATATTCATTAAAAATGACGGGTGCAACACGAGGACTTCCCAGGAGGTCACCCATCCTAGTACTACTCTCGCCCAAGCACGCTTAACAACGGAGTTCTGACGGGATCCGGTGAATTCGTGCTGCTTTGATCACACCCAAAAGGCTGCTTGCAGAAAATTCAAATCAACACTACAGACCATGGGTGCAACATGAGGACATCCCAAGAGGTCACCCATCCTAGGACTACTCTCGCCCATGCACGCTTAACTGTGGAGTTCTGATGAGATCTGCTGCATTAGTGCTGGAATGATCGCACACATGAGGCTTGTTGCAGAAAATTCTAATATTCAATAAAAACGAGGGGTGCAACATGATGACTTCCCAGGAGTTCACCTATCCTAATACAACTCTCGCCCAAGCACGCTTAACAACGGAGTTTTGATGGGATCCGTTGCATTATTGCTGCTATGATCACACCCATAAGGCTTGTTGCTGAAAATTAAAATATTCATTAAAAATGACGGGTGCAACACGAGGACTTCCCAGGAGGTCACCCATCCTAGTACTACTCTCGCCCAAGCACGCTTAACAACGGAGTTCTGACGGGATCCGGTGAATTCGTGCTGCTTTGATCACACCCAAAAGGCTGCTTGCAGAAAATTCAAATCAACACTACAGACCAGGGGTGCAACACGAGGACCTCCCAGGAGGTCACCCATCCTACTACTACCCTCGCCCATGCACGCTTAACTGTGGAGTTCCGATGAGATCTGGTGCATTAGTGTTGGAATGATCGCACCCATGAGGCTTGTTGCAGAAAATTCAAATATTCAAAAAAAAACGAGGGGTGTAACATGAGAACTTCCTAGGAGGTCACCCATCCTAATACTACTCTCGCCCAAGCACGCTTAACAACGGAGTTTTGACGGGATCCGGTGCATTAGTGCTGGTATGATCACACCCATAAGGCTTGTTGCAGAAAATTAAAATATTCATTAAAAACGAGGGGTGCAACACGAGGACTTCCCAGGAGGTCACCCATCCTACTGCTATCCTCGCCCATGCACGCTTAACTGTGGAGTTCCGATGAGATCTGGTGCATTAGTGTTGGAATGATCGCACCCATGAGGCTTGTTGCAGAAAATTCTAATATTCAATAAAAACGAGGGGTGCAACATGATGACTTCCCAGGAGTTCACCTATCCTAATACAACTCTCGCCCAAGCACGCTTAACAACGGAGTTTTGATGGGATCCGTTGCATTATTGCTGCTATGATCACACCCATAAGGCTTGTTGCTGAAAATTAAAATATTCATTAAAAATGACGGGTGCAACACGAGGACTTCCCAAGAGGTCACCCATCCTAGTACTACTCTCGCCCAAGCACGCTTAACAACGGAGTTCTGACGGGATCCGGTGAATTCGTGCTGCTTTGATCACACCCAAAAGGCTGCTTGCAGAAAATTCAAATCAACACTACAGACCAGGGGTGCAACACGAGGACCTCCCAGGAGGTCACCCATCCTACTACTACCCTCGCCCATGCACGCTTAACTGTGGAGTTCTGATGAGATCTGGTGCATTAGTGTTGGAATGATCGCACACATGAGGCTTGTTGCAGAAAATTCTAATATTCAATAAAAACGAGGGGTGCAACATGAGGACTTCCCAGGAGGTCACCTATCCTAATACAACTCTCGCCCAAGCACGTTTAACAACGGACTTTTGACGGGATCCGGTGCATTAGTGCTGTTATGATCACACCCATAAGGCTTGTTGCAGAAAATTAAAATATTCATTAAAAACGAGGGGTGCAACACGAGGGCTTCCCAGGAGGTCACCCATCCTAGTACTACCCTCGACCATGCAAGCTTAACTGTGGAGTTCTGATGAGGTCTGGTGCATTAGTGCTAGAATGATTGCACCCATGAGGCTTGTTGCAGAAAATTCTAATATTCAATAAAAACGAGGGGTGCAACATGAGGACTTCCCAGGAGGTCACCTATCCTAATACAACTCTCGCCCAAGCACGCTTAACAACGGAGTTCTGACGAGATCGGATGCATTAGTGCTGCTATGATCGCACCCAAAAGGCTGCCTGCAAAAAATTCAAATCAACACTACAATGATGGGTGCAACATGAGGACTTCCCAGGAGGTCACCCATCCTAGTACTACTCTCGCCCATGCATGCTTAACTGTGGAGTTCTGATGAGATCTGGTGTATTAGTGCTCGAATGATCGCACCCATCAGGCTTGTTGCAGAAAATTCAAATATTCAATAAAAACGAGGGGTGCAACATAAGGACTTCCTAGGAGGTCACCCATCCTACTACTACTCTCGCCCAAGCACGCTTAACAACGGAGTTTTGACGGGATCCTGTGCATTAGTGCTGCTATGATCACACCCATAAGACTTGTTGCAGAAAATTAAAATATTCATGAAAAACGACGGGTGCAGCACGAGGACTTCCCAGTAGGTCACCCATCCTAGTACTACCCTCGACCAATAAAGCTTACGAACGGAGTTTTGACAGGATCCAGTGCATTAGTGCTGCTATGATCACACCCATAAGGCTTGTAGCAGAATATTAAAATATTCATTAAAAACGAGAGGTGCAACACGAGTACCTCCCAGGAGGTCACCTATCCTAGTACTACTCTCACCCAAGCAAGTTGAACAATGGAGTTCTGAGGACTTCCCAGGAGGTCGCCCATCCTAGTACTACACTCGCCGATGCTGCTTAACTATGGAGTTCTGATGAGATCTGGTGCATTAGTGTTGGAATGATCGCACCCTTGAGGCTTGTTGCAGAAAATTCAAATATTCAAAAAAAACGAGGGGTGCAACATGAGGACTTCCCAGGAGGTCACCTATCCTAATACAACTCTAGCCCAAGCACGCTTAACAACGGAGTTTTGACGGAATCCGGTGCATTATTGCTGCTATGATCGCACGCAAAAGGCTGCCTGCAGAAAATTCAAATCAACACTACAGATGATGGGTGCAACATGAGGACTTCCTAGGAGGTCACCCATCCTAGTACTACTCTCGCCCATGCATGCTTAACTGTGGAGTTCTGATGATATGTGGTGCATTAGTGCTGGAATGATCGCACCCATGAGGCTTGTTGCAGAAAATTCAAATATTCAAAAAAAACGAGGGGTGCAACATGAGAACTTCCTAGGAGGTCACCCATCCTAATACTACTCTCGCCCAAGCACGCTTAACAACGGAGTTTTGACGGGATCCGGTGCATTAGTGCTGGTATGATCACACCCATAAGGCTTGTTGCAGAAAATTAAAATATTCATTAAAAACGAGGGGTGCAACACGAGGACTTCCCAGGAGGTCACCCATCCTACTACTATCCTCGCCCATGCACGCTTAACTGTGGAGTTCCGATGAGATCTGGTGCATTAGTGTTGGAATGATCGCACCCATGAGGCTTGTTGCAGAAAATTCTAATATTCAATAAAAACGAGGGGTGCAACATGAGGACTTCCCAGGAGGTCACCTATCCTAATACAACTCTCGCCCAAGCACGCTTAACAACGGAGTTTTGATGGGATCCGTTGCATTATTGCTGCTATGATCACACCCATAAGGCTTGTTGCTGAAAATTAAAATATTCATTAAAAATGACGGGTGCAACACGAGGACTTCCCAGGAGGTCACCCATCCTAGTATTACTCTCGCCCAAGCACGTTTAACAACGGAGTTCTGACGGGATCCGGTGAATTCGTGCTGCTTTGATCACACCCAAAAGGCTGCTTGCAGAAAATTCAAATCAACACTACAGACCAGGGGTGCAACACGAGGACCTCCCAGGAGGTCACCCATCCTACTACTACCCTCGCCCATGCACGCTTAACTGTGGAGTTCCGATGAGATCTGGTGCATTAGTGTTGGAATGGTCGCACCCATGAGGCTTGTTGCAGAAAATTCTAATATTCAATAAAAACGAGGGGTGCAACATGAGGACTTCCCAGGAGGTCACCTATCCTAATACAACTCTCGCCCAAGCACGCTTAACAACGGAGTTTTGACGGAATCCGGTGCATTATTGCGGCTATGATCACACCCATAAGGCTTGTTGCTGAAAATTAAAATATTCATTAAAAATGACGGGTGCAACACGAGGACTTCCCAGGAGGTCACCCATCCTAGTATTACTCTCGCCCAAGCACGTTTAACAACGGAGTTCTGACGGGATCCGGTGAATTCGTGCTGCTTTGATCACACCCAAAAGGCTGCTTGCAGAAAATTCAAATCAACACTACAGACCATGGGTGCAACATGAGGACATCCCAAGAGGTCACCCATCCTAGGACTACTCTCACCCATGCATGCTTAACTGTGGAGTTCTGATGAGATCTGGTGCATTAGTGTTGGAATGATCGCACACATGAGGCTTGTTGCAGAAAATTCTAATATTCAATAAAAACGAGGGGTGCAACATGAGGACTTCCCAGGAGGTCACCTATCCTAATACAACTCTCGCCCAAGCACGCTTAACAACGGAGTTTTGATGGGATCCGTTGCATTATTGCTGCTATGATCACACCCATAAGGCTTGTTGCTGAAAATTAAAATATTCATTAAAAATGACGGGTGCAACACGAGGACTTCCCAAGAGGTCACCCATCCTAGTACTACTCTCGCCCAAGCACGCTTAACAACGGAGTTCTGACGGGATCCGGTGAATTAGTGCTGCTTTGATCACACCCAAAAGGCTGCTTGCAGAAAATTCAAATCAACACTACAGACCAGGGGTGCAACATGAGGACTTCCCAGGAGGTCACCCATCCTACTACTACCCTCGCCCATGCACGCTTAACTGTGGAGTTCCGATGAGATCTGGTGCATTAGTGTTGGAATGATCGCACCCATGAGGCTTGTTGCAGAAAATTCAAATATTCAAAAAAACGAGGGGTGTAACATGAGAACTTCCTAGGAGGTCACCCATCCTAATACTACTCTCGCCCAAGCACGCTTAACAACGGAGTTTTGACGGGATCCGGTGCATTAGTGCTGGTATGATCACACCCATAAGGCTTGTTGCAGAAAATTAAAATATTCATTAAAAACGAGGGGTGCAACACGAGGACTTCCCAGGAGGTCACCCATCCTACTACTATCCTCGCCCATGCACGCTTAACTGTGGAGTTCCGATGAGATCTGGTGCATTAGTGTTGGAATGATCGCACCCATGAGGCTTGTTGCAGAAAATTCTAATATTCAATAAAAACGAGGGGTGCAACATGATGACTTCCCAGGAGTTCACCTATCCTAATACAACTCTCGCCCAAGCACGCTTAACAACGGAGTTTTGATGGGATCCGTTGCATTATTGCTGCTATGATCACACCCATAAGGCTTGTTGCTGAAAATTAAAATATTCATTAAAAATGACGGGTGCAACACGAGGACTTCCCAGGAGGTCACCCATCCTAGTACTACTCTCGCCCAAGCACGCTTAACAACGGAGTTCTGACGGGATCCGGTGAATTCGTGCTGCTTTGATCACACCCAAAAGGCTGCTTGCAGAAAATTCAAATCAACACTACAGACCAGGGTGCAACACGAGGACCTCCCAGGAGGTCACCCATCCTACTACTACCCTCGCCCATGCACGCTTAACTGTGGAGTTCTGATGAGATCTGGTGCATTAGTGTTGGAATGATCGCACCCATGAGGCTTGTTGCAGAAAATTCTAATATTCAATAAAAACGAGGGGTGCAACATGAGGACTTCCCAGGAGGTCACCTATCCTAATACAACTCTCGCCCAAGCACGCTTAACAACGGAGTTTTGACGGGATCCGGTGCATTAGTGCTGTTATGATCACACCCATAAGGCTTGTTGCAGAAAATTAAAATATTCATTAAAAACGAGGGGTGCAACACGAGGACTTCCCAGGAGGTCACCCATCCTAGTACTACCCTCGCCCATGCATGCTTAACTGTGGAGTTCTGATGAGATCTGGTGCATTAGTGCTAGAATGATCGCACCCATGAGGCTTGTTGCAGAAAATTCTAATATTCAATAAAAACGAGGGGTGCAACATGAGGACTTCCCAGGAGGTCACCTATCCTAATACAACTCTCGCCCAAGCACGCTTAACAACGGAGTTTTGACGGGATCCGTTGCATTAGTGCTGCTATGATCACACCCATAAGGCTTGTTGCTGAAAATTAAAATATTCATTAAAAACGACGGGTGCAACACGAGGACTTCCCAGGAGGTCACCCATCCTAGTACTACTCTCGCCCAAGCATGCTTAAGAACGGAGTTCTGACGAGATCCGGTGCATTAGTGCTGCTTTGATCACACCCAAAAGGCTGCTTGCAGAAAATTCAAATCAACACTAAAAACCAGGGGTGCAACACGAGGACTTCCCAGGAGGTCACCCATCCTACTACTACTCTCGCCCATGCACGCTTAACAGTGGAGTTCTGATGAGATCTGGTGCATTAGTGCTGGAATGGTCGCACCCATGAGGCTTGTTGCAGAAAATTCTAATATTCAATAAAAACGAGGGGTGCAACATGAGGACTTCCCAGGAGGTCACCTATCCTAATACAACTCTCGCCCAAGCACGCTTAACAACGGAGTTTTGACGGATCCGGTGCATTAGTGCTGCTATGATCACACCCATAAGGCTTGTTGCAGAAAATTAAAATATTCATTAAAAACGAGGGTGCAACACGAGGACTTCCCAGGAGGTCACCCATCCTAGTACTACTCTCGCCCAAGCACGCTTAACAACGGAGTTCTGACGGGATCCGGTGCATTAGTGCTGCTTTGATCACACCCAAAAGGCTGTTGCAGAAAATTCAAATCAACACTACAAACCATGGGTGCAACATGAGGACTTCCCAGGAGGTCACCCATCCTAGTACTACCCTCGCCCATGCACGCTTAACTGTGGAGTTCTGATGAGATCTGGTGCATTAGTGCTGGAATGATCGCACCCATGAGGCTTGTTGCAGAAAATTCTAATATTCAATAAAAACGAGGGGTGCAACATGAGGACTTCCCAGGAGGTCACCTATCCTAATACAACTCTCGCCCAAGCACGCTTAACAACGGAGTTTTGACGGGATCCGTTGCATTATTGCTGCTATGATCACACCCATAAGGCTTGTTGCTGAAAATTAAAATATTCATTAAAAATGACGGGTGCAACACGAGGACTTCCCAGGAGGTCACCCATCCTAGTACTACTCTCGCCCAAGCACGCTTAACAACGGAGTTCTGACGGGATCCGGTGAATTCGTGCTGCTTTGATCACACCCAAAAGTCTGCTTGCAGAAAATTCAAATCAACACTACAGACCAGGGGTGCAACACGAGGACCTCCCAGGAGGTCACCCATCCTACTACTACCCTCGCCCATGCACGCTTAACTGTGGAGTTCCGATGAGATCTGGTGCATTAGTGTTGGAATGATCGCACCCATGAGGCTTGTTGCAGAAAATTCTAATATTCAATAAAAACGAGGGGTGCAACATGAGGACTTCCCAGGAGGTCACCTATCCTAATACAACTCTAGCCCAAGCACGCTTAACAACGGAGTTTTGACGGAATCCGGTGCATTATTGCGGCTATGATCACACCCATAAGGCTTGTTGCTGAAAATTAAAATATTCATTAAAAATGACGGGTGCAACACGAGGACTTCCCAGGAGGTCACCCATCCTAGTATTACTCTCGCCCAAGCACGTTTAACAACGGAGTTCTGACGGGATCCGGTGAATTCGTGCTGCTTTGATCACACCCAAAATGCTGCTTGCAGAAAATTCAAATCAACACTACAGACCATGGGTGCAACATGAGGACATCCCAAGAGGTCACCCATCCTAGGACTACTCTCGCCCATGCACGCTTAACTGTGGAGTTCTGATGAGATCTGCTGCATTAGTGCTGGAATGATCGCACACATGAGGCTTGTTGCAGAAAATTCTAATATTCAATAAAAACGAGGGGTGCAACATGATGACTTCCCAGGAGTTCACCTATCCTAATACAACTCTCGCCCAAGCACGCTTAACAACGGAGTTTTGATGGGATCCGTTGCATTATTGCTGCTATGATCACACCCATAAGGCTTGTTGCTGAAAATTAAAATATTCATTAAAAATGACGGGTGCAACACGAGGACTTCCCAAGAGGTCACCCATCCTAGTACTACTCTCGCCCAAGCACGCTTAACAACGGAGTTCTGACGGGATCCGGTGAATTCGTGCTGCTTTGATCACACCCAAAAGGCTGCTTGCAGAAAATTCAAATCAACACTACAGACCAGGGGTGCAACACGAGGACCTCCCAGGAGGTCACCCATCCTACTACTACCCTCGCCCATGCACGCTTAACTG
This sequence comes from Cyclocarya paliurus, assembly GCA_029856935.1. Lineage (NCBI taxonomy): Eukaryota > Viridiplantae > Streptophyta > Magnoliopsida > Fagales > Juglandaceae > Cyclocarya > Cyclocarya paliurus. The sequence goes on along the minus strand of CM056956.1, from coordinate 13,520,623 downwards.
TGGAGTTCCGATGAGATCTGGTGCATTAGTGTTGGAATGATCGCACCCATGAGGCTTGTTGCAGAAAATTCAAATATTCAAAAAAAACGAGGGGTGTAACATGAGAACTTCCTAGGAGGTCACCCATCCTAATACTACTCTCGCCCAAGCACGCTTAACAACGGAGTTTTGACGGGATCCGGTGCATTAGTGCTGGTATGATCACACCCATAAGGCTTGTTGCAGAAAATTAAAATATTCATTAAAAACGAGGGGTGCAACACGAGGACTTCCCAGGAGGTCACCCATCCTACTGCTATCCTCGCCCATGCACGCTTAACTGTGGAGTTCCGATGAGATCTGGTGCATTAGTGTTGGAATGATCGCACCCATGAGGCTTGTTGCAGAAAATTCTAATATTCAATAAAAACGAGGGGTGCAACATGATGACTTCCCAGGAGTTCACCTATCCTAATACAACTCTCGCCCAAGCACGCTTAACAACGGAGTTTTGATGGGATCCGTTGCATTATTGCTGCTATGATCACACCCATAAGGCTTGTTGCTGAAAATTAAAATATTCATTAAAAATGACGGGTGCAACACGAGGACTTCCCAAGAGGTCACCCATCCTAGTACTACTCTCGCCCAAGCACGCTTAACAACGGAGTTCTGACGGGATCCGGTGAATTCGTGCTGCTTTGATCACACCCAAAAGGCTGCTTGCAGAAAATTCAAATCAACACTACAGACCAGGGGTGCAACACGAGGACCTCCCAGGAGGTCACCCATCCTACTACTACCCTCGCCCATGCACGCTTAACTGTGGAGTTCTGATGAGATCTGGTGCATTAGTGTTGGAATGATCGCACACATGAGGCTTGTTGCAGAAAATTCTAATATTCAATAAAAACGAGGGGTGCAACATGAGGACTTCCCAGGAGGTCAACTATCCTAATACAACTCTCGCCCAAGCACGTTTAACAACGGACTTTTGACGGGATCCGGTGCATTAGTGCTGTTATGATCACACCCATAAGGCTTGTTGCAGAAAATTAAAATATTCATTAAAAACGAGGGGTGCAACACGAGGGCTTCCCAGGAGGTCACCCATCCTAGTACTACCCTCGACCATGCAAGCTTAACTGTGGAGTTCTGATGAGGTCTGGTGCATTAGTGCTAGAATGATTGCACCCATGAGGCTTGTTGCAGAAAATTCTAATATTCAATAAAAACGAGGGATGCAACATCAGGACTTCCCAGGAGGTCGCCTATCCTAATACAACTCTCGCCCAAGCACGCTTACCAACGGAGTTCTGACGAGATCGGATGCATTAGTGCTGCTATGATCGCACCCAAAAGGCTGCCTGCAAAAAATTCAAATCAACACTACAGATGATGGGTGCAACATGAGGACTTCCCAGGAGGTCACCCATCCTAGTACTACTCTCGCCCATGCATGCTTAACTGTGGAGTTCTGATGAGATCTGGTGTATTAGTGCTCGAATGATCGCACCCATCAGGCTTGTTGTAGAAAATTCAAATATTCAATAAAAACGAGGGGTGCAACATAAGGACTTCCTAGGAGGTCACCCATCCTACTACTACTCTCGCCCAAGCGCGCTTAACAACGGAGTTTTGACGGGATCCTGTGCATTAGTGCTGCTATGATCACACCCATAAGACTTGTTGCAGAAAATTAAAATATTCATGAAAAACGACGGGTGCAGCACGAGGACTTCCCAGTAGGTCACCCATCCTAGTACTACCCTCGACCAATAAAGCTTACGAACGGAGTTTTGACAGGATCCAGTGCATTAGTGCTGCTATGATCACACCCATAAGGCTTGTAGCAGAATATTAAAATATTCATTAAAAACGAGAGGTGCAACACGAGTACCTCCCAGGAGGTCACCTATCCTAGTACTACTCTCACCCAAGCAAGTTGAACAATGGAGTTCTGAGGACTTCCCAGGAGGTCGCCCATCCTAGTACTACACTCGCCGATGCTGCTTAACTATGGAGTTCTGATGAGATCTGGTGCATTAGTGTTGGAATGATCGCACCCTTGAGGCTTGTTGCAGAAAATTCAAATATTCAAAAAAAACGAGGGGTGCAACATGAGGACTTCCCAGGAGGTGACCTATCCTAATACAACTCTAGCCCAAGCACGCTTAACAACGGAGTTTTGACGGAATCCGGTGCATTATTGCTGCTATGATCGCACGCAAAAGGCTGCCTGCAGAAAATTCAAATCAACACTACAGATGATGGCTGCAACATGAGGACTTCCTAGGAGGTCACCCATCCTAGTACTACTCTCGCCCATGCATGCTTAACTGTGGAGTTCTGATGATATGTGGTGCATTAGTGCTGGAATGATCGCACCCATGAGGCTTGTTGCAGAAAATTCAAATATTCAAAAAAACGAGGGGTGTAACATGAGAACTTCCTAGGAGGTCACCCATCCTAATACTACTCTCGCCCAAGCACGCTTAACAACGGAGTTTTGACGGGATCCGGTGCATTAGTGCTGGTATGATCACACCCATAAGGCTTGTTGCAGAAAATTAAAATATTCATTAAAAACGAGGGGTGCAACACGAGGACTTCCCAGGAGGTCACCCATCCTACTACTATCCTCGCCCATGCACGCTTAACTGTGGAGTTCCGATGAGATCTGGTGCATTAGTGTTGGAATGATCGCACCCATGAGGCTTGTTGCAGAAAATTCTAATATTCAATAAAAACGAGGGGTGCAACATGATGACTTCCCAGGAGTTCACCTATCCTAATACAACTCTCGCCCAAGCACGCTTAACAACGGAGTTTTGATGGGATCCGTTGCATTATTGCTGCTATGATCACACCCATAAGGCTTGTTGCTGAAAATTAAAATATTCATTAAAAATGACGGGTGCAACACGAGGACTTCCCAGGAGGTCACCCATCCTAGTATTACTCTCGCCCAAGCACGTTTAACAACGGAGTTCTGACGGGATCCGGTGAATTCGTGCTGCTTTGATCACACCCAAAAGGCTGCTTGCAGAAAATTCAAATCAACACTACAGACCAGGGGTGCAACACGAGGACCTCCCAGGAGGTCACCCATCCTACTACTACCCTCGCCCATGCACGCTTAACTGTGGAGTTCCGATGAGATCTGGTGCATTAGTGTTGGAATGATCGCACCCATGAGGCTTGTTGCAGAAAATTCTAATATTCAATAAAAACGAGGGGTGCAACATGAGGACTTCCCAGGAGGTCACCTATCCTAATACAACTCTAGCCCAAGCACGCTTAACAACGGAGTTTTGACGGAATCCGGTGCATTATTGCGGCTATGATCACACCCATAAGGCTTGTTGCTGAAAATTAAAATATTCATTAAAAATGACGGGTGCAACACGAGGACTTCCCAGGAGGTCACCCATCCTAGTATTACTCTCGCCCAAGCACGTTTAACAACGGAGTTCTGACGGGATCCGGTGAATTCGTGCTGCTTTGATCACACCCAAAATGCTGCTTGCAGAAAATTCAAATCAACACTACAGACCATGGGTGCAACATGAGGACATCCCAAGAGGTCACCCATCCTAGGACTACTCTCGCCCATGCACGCTTAACTGTGGAGTTCTGATGAGATCTGCTGCATTAGTGCTGGAATGATCGCACACATGAGGCTTGTTGCAGAAAATTCTAATATTCAATAAAAACGAGGGGTGCAACATGATGACTTCCCAGGAGTTCACCTATCCTAATACAACTCTCGCCCAAGCACGCTTAACAACGGAGTTTTGATGGGATCCGTTGCATTATTGCTGCTATGATCACACCCATAAGGCTTGTTGCTGAAAATTAAAATATTCATTAAAAATGACGGGTGCAACACGAGGACTTCCCAAGAGGTCACCCATCCTAGTACTACTCTCGCCCAAGCACGCTTAACAACGGAGTTCTGACGGGATCCGGTGAATTCGTGCTGCTTTGATCACACCCAAAAGGCTGCTTGCAGAAAATTCAAATCAACACTACAGACCAGGGGTGCAACACGAGGACCTCCCAGGAGGTCACCCATCCTACTACTACCCTCGCCCATGCACGCTTAACTGTGGAGTTCCGATGAGATCTGGTGCATTAGTGTTGGAATGATCGCACCCATGAGGCTTGTTGCAGAAAATTCAAATATTCAAAAAAAACGAGGGGTGTAACATGAGAACTTCCTAGGAGGTCACCCATCCTAATACTACTCTCGCCCAAGCACGCTTAACAACGGAGTTTTGACGGGATCCGGTGCATTAGTGCTGGTATGATCACACCCATAAGGCTTGTTGCAGAAAATTAAAATATTCATTAAAAACGAGGGGTGCAACACGAGGACTTCCCAGGAGGTCACCCATCCTACTGCTATCCTCGCCCATGCACGCTTAACTGTGGAGTTCCGATGAGATCTGGTGCATTAGTGTTGGAATGATCGCACCCATGAGGCTTGTTGCAGAAAATTCTAATATTCAATAAAAACGAGGGGTGCAACATGATGACTTCCCAGGAGTTCACCTATCCTAATACAACTCTCGCCCAAGCACGCTTAACAACGGAGTTTTGATGGGATCCGTTGCATTATTGCTGCTATGATCACACCCATAAGGCTTGTTGCTGAAAATTAAAATATTCATTAAAAATGACGGGTGCAACACGAGGACTTCCCAGGAGGTCACCCATCCTAGTACTACTCTCGCCCAAGCACGCTTAACAACGGAGTTCTGACGGGATCCGGTGAATTCGTGCTGCTTTGATCACACCCAAAAGGCTGCTTGCAGAAAATTCAAATCAACACTACAGACCAGGGGTGCAACACGAGGACCTCCCAGGAGGTCACCCATCCTACTACTACCCTCGCCCATGCACGCTTAACTGTGGAGTTCCGATGAGATCTGGTGCATTAGTGTTGGAATGATCGCACCCATGAGGCTTGTTGCAGAAAATTCTAATATTCAATAAAAACGAGGGGTGCAACATGAGGACTTCCCAGGAGGTCACCTATCCTAATACAACTCTAGCCCAAGCACGCTTAACAACGGAGTTTTGACGGAATCCGGTGCATTATTGCGGCTATGATCACACCCATAAGGCTTGTTGCTGAAAATTAAAATATTCATTAAAAATGACGGGTGCAACACGAGGACTTCCCAGGAGGTCACCCATCCTAGTATTACTCTCGCCCAAGCACGTTTAACAACGGAGTTCTGACGGGATCCGGTGAATTCGTGCTGCTTTGATCACACCCAAAATGCTGCTTGCAGAAAATTCAAATCAACACTACAGACCATGGGTGCAACATGAGGACATCCCAAGAGGTCACCCATCCTAGGACTACTCTCGCCCATGCACGCTTAACTGTGGAGTTCTGATGAGATCTGCTGCATTAGTGCTGGAATGATCGCACACATGAGGCTTGTTGCAGAAAATTCTAATATTCAATAAAAACGAGGGGTGCAACATGAGGACTTCCCAGGAGGTCACCTATCCTAATACAACTCTCGCCCAAGCACGCTTAACAACGGAGTTTTGATGGATCCGGTGCATTATTGCTGCTATGATCACACCCATAAGGCTTGTTGCTGAAAATTAAAATATTCATTAAAAACGACGGGTGCAACACGAGGACTTCCCAGGAGGTCACCCATCCTAGTACTACTCTCGCCCAAGCACGCTTAACAACGGAGTTCTGACGGGATCCGGTGCATTAGTGCTGCTTTGATCACACCCAAAAGGCTGCTTGCAGAAAATTCAAATCAACACTACAGACCAGGGGTGCAACACGAGGACCTCCCAGGAGGTCACCCATGCTACTACTACCCTCGCCCATGCACGCTTAACTGGGGAGTTCCGATGAGATCTGGTGCATTAGTGTTGGAATGATCGCACCCATGAGGCTTGTTGCAGAAAATTCAATATTCAATAAAAACGAGGGGTGCAACATGAGGACTTCCCAGGAGGTCACCCATCCTAATACTACTCTCGCCCAAGCACGCTTAACAACGGAGTTTTGACGGGATCCGGTGCATTAGTGCTGCTATGATCACACCCATAAGGCTTGTTGCAGAAAATTAAAATATTCATTAAAAACGAGGGTGCAACACGAGGACTTCCCAGGAGGTCACCCATCCTACTACTACTCTCGCCCATGCACGCTTAACTGTGGAGTTCTGATGAGATCTGGTGCATTAGTGCTGGAATGATCGCACCCATGAGGCTTGTTGCAGAAAATTCAAATATTCAATAAACGAGGGGTGCAACATGAGGACTTCCCAGGAGGTCACCCATCCTAATACTACTCTCGCCCAAGCACGCTTAACAACGGAGTTTTGATGGGATCCGTTGCATTAGTGCTGCTATGATCACACCCATAAGGCTTGTTGCAGAAAATTAAAATATTCATTAAAAACGAGGGGTGCAACACGAGGACTTCCCAGGAGGTCACCCATCCTAGTACTACTCTCGCCCAAGCACGCTTAACAACGGAGTTTTGACGGGATCCGGTGCATTAGTGCTGCTATGATCACACCCATAAGGCTTGTTGCAGAAAATTCAAATCAACACTACAAAACAGGGGTGCAACACGAGGACTTCCCAGGAGGTCACCCATCCTACTACTACTCTCGCCCATGCACGCTTAACTGTGGAGTTCTGATGAGATCTGGTGCATTAGTGCTGGAATGATCGCACCCATGAGGCTTGTTGCAGAAAATTCAAATATTCAATAAAAACGAGGGGTGCAACATGAGGACTTCCCAGGAGGTCACCCATCCTAATACAACTCTCGCCCAAGCACGCTTAACAACGGAGTTTTGATGGATCTGGTGCATTAGTGCTGCTATGATCACACCCATAAGGCTTGTTGCAGAAAATTAAAATATTCATTAAAAACGACGGGTGCAACACGAGGACTTCCCAGGAGGTCACCCATCCTAGTACTACTCTCGCCCAAGCACGCTTAACAACGGAGTTCTGACGGGATCCGGTGCATTAGTGCTGCTTGATCACACCCAAAGGCTTGTTGCAGAAAATTCAAATCAACACTAAAAACGATGGGTGCAACACGAGGACTTCCCAGGAGGTCACCCATCCTACTGACTATCCTCGCCCATGCACGCTTAACTGTGGAGTTCTGATGAGATCTGGTGCATTAGTGTTGGAATGATCGCACCCATGAGGCTTGTTGCAGAAAATTCTAATATTCAATAAAAACGAGGGGTGCAACATGATGACTTCCCAGGAGTTCACCTATCCTAATACAACTCTCGCCCAAGCACGCTTAACAACGGAGTTTTGATGGGATCCGTTGCATTATTGCTGCTATGATCACACCCATAAGGCTTGTTGCTGAAAATTAAAATATTCATTAAAAATGACGGGTGCAACACGAGGACTTCCCAAGAGGTCACCCATCCTAGTACTACTCTCGCCCAAGCACGCTTAACAACGGAGTTCTGACGGGATCCGGTGAATTCGTGCTGCTTTGATCACACCCAAAAGGCTGCTTGCAGAAAATTCAAATCAACACTACAGACCAGGGGTGCAACACGAGGACCTCCCAGGAGGTCACCCATCCTACTACTACCCTCGCCCATGCACGCTTAACTGTGGAGTTCCGATGAGATCTGGTGCATTAGTGTTGGAATGATCGCACCCATGAGGCTTGTTGCAGAAAATTCTAATATTCAATAAAAACGAGGGGTGCAACATGAGGACTTCCCAGGAGGTCACCTATCCTAATACAACTCTAGCCCAAGCACGCTTAACAACGGAGTTTTGACGGAATCCGGTGCATTATTGCGGCTATGATCACACCCATAAGGCTTGTTGCTGAAAATTAAAATATTCATTAAAAATGACGGGTGCAACACGAGGACTTCCCAGGAGGTCACCCATCCTAGTATTACTCTCGCCCAAGCACGTTTAACAACGGAGTTCTGACGGGATCCGGTGAATTCGTGCTGCTTTGATCACACCCAAAATGCTGCTTGCAGAAAATTCAAATCAACACTACAGACCATGGGTGCAACATGAGGACATCCCAAGAGGTCACCCATCCTAGGACTACTCTCGCCCATGCACGCTTAACTGTGGAGTTCTGATGAGATCTGCTGCATTAGTGCTGGAATGATCGCACACATGAGGCTTGTTGCAGAAAATTCTAATATTCAATAAAAACGAGGGGTGCAACATGAGGACTTCCCAGGAGGTCACCTATCCTAATACAACTCTAGCCCAAGCACGCTTAACAACGGAGTTTTGACCGAATCCGGTGCATTATTGCTGCTATGATCACACCCATAAGGCTTGCTGCTGAAAATTAAAATATTCATGAAAAACGAAGGGTGCAACACGAGGACTTCCCAGGAGGTCACCCATCCTTGTACTACTCTTGCCCAAGCACGCTTAACAACGGAGTTCTGACAGGATCCAACGCATTAGTGCTGCTTTGATCACACCCAAAAGCCTACCTGCAGAAAATTCATATCAACACTACAGACCATGGGTGCAACATGAGGATTTCCCAGAAGGTCACCCATCCTAGGACTACTCTCGCCCATGCACGCTTAACTGTGGAGTTCTGATGAGATGTGGTGCATTAGTGCTGGAATGATCGCACCCATGAGGCTTGTTGCAGAAAATTCAAATATTCAATAAAAACGAGGGGTGTGACATGAGAACTTCCTAGGAGGTCACCCATCCTAATACTACTCTCGCCCAAGCATGCTTAACAACGGAGTTTTGACGGGATCCGGTGCATTAGTGCTGCCATTATCACACCCATAAGGCTTGTTGCAGAAAATTAAAATATTAGTTAAAAACGAGGGGTGCAACACGAGGACTTCCCAGGAGGTCGCCCATCCTAGTACTACCCTCGCCGATGCGTGATTAAATATGGAGTTCTGATGAGATCTGGTGCATTAGTGCTGCTATGATCACACCCATAAGGCTTGTTGCTGAAAATTAAAATATTCATTAAAAACGACGGGTGCAACACGAGGACTTCCCAGGAGGTCACCCATCCTAGTACTACTCTCGCCCAAGCACGCTTAACAACGGAGTTCTGACGGGATCCGGTGCATTAGTGCTGCTTTGATCACACCGAAAAGGCTGCCTGCAGAAAATTCAAATCAACACTACAGACCATGGGTGCAACGTGAGGACTTACCAGGAGGTCACCCATCCTGAACTTCTCTCGCCCATGCACGCTTAACTGGGGAGTTCTGATGAGATCTGGTGCATTAGTGCTGGAAGGATCGCACCCATGAGGCTTGTTGCAGAAAATTCAAATATTCAATAAAAATGAGGGGTGCAACATGAGGACTTCCCGGGAGGTCACCCATCCTAATATAACTCTCGCCCAAGCTCGTTTAACAACGGAGTTCTGACGGGATCAGATGCATTAGTGCTGCTTTGATCACACCCAAAAGGCTGCCTGCAGAAAATTCAAATCAACACTACAGATGATGGGTGCAACATGAGGACTTCCTAGGAGGTCACCCATCCTAGTACTACTCTCGCCCATGCACGCTTAACTGTGGAGTTCTGATGAGATCTGGTGTATTAGTGCTGGAATGATCGCACCCATCAGGCTTGTTGCAGAAAATTCAAATATTCAATAAAAATGAGGGGTGCAACATGAGGACTTCCTAGGAGGTCACCCATCCTAATACTAGTCTCGCCCAAGCACGCTTAACAACGGAGTTTTGACGGGATCCGGTGCATTAGTGCTACTAAGATCACAGCCAAAAGGCTTGTTGCAGAAAATTAAAATATTCATTAAAAACGACGGGTGCAACACGAGGATTTCCCAGCAGGTCACCCATCCTGGTACTACTCTCGCCCAATGAAGCTTACGAACTGAGTTTTGACTCGATCCGGTGCATTAGTGCTGCTATGATCACACCCATAAGGCTTGCTGCAGAAAATTAAAATATTCATTAAAAACGAGGGGTGCAACACGAGAACTTCCCAGGAGGTCACCCATCCTACTACTACCCTCGCCCATGCACCCTTAACTGTGGGGTTCCGATGAGATCTGGTGCATTAGTGTTGGAATGATCGCACCCATGAGGCTTGTTGCAGAAAATTCTAATATTCAATAAAAACGAGGGGTGCAACATGAGGACTTCCCAGGAGGTCACCTATCCTAATACAACTCTAGCCCAAGCACGCTTAACAACGGAGTTTTGACGGAATCCGGTGCATTATTGCTGCTATGATCGCACGCAAAAGGCTGCCTGCAGAAAATTCAAATCAACACTACAGGTGATGGCTGCAACATGAGGACTTCCTAGGAGGTCACCCATCCTAGTACTACTCTCGCCCATGCATGCTTAACTGTGGAGTTCTGATGAGATGTGGTGCATTAGTGCTGGAATGATCGCACCCATGAGGCTTGTTGCAGAAAATTCTAATATTCAATAAAAACGAGGGGTGCAACATGAGAACTTCCCAGGAGTTCACCTATCCTAATACAACTCTCACCCAAGCACGCTTAACAACGGAGTTTTGATGGGATCCGTTGCATTATTGCTGCTATGATCACACCCATAAGGCTTGTTGCTGAAAATTAAAATATTCATTAAAAATGACGGGTGCAACACGAGGACTTCCCAAGAGGTCACTCATCCTAGTACTACTCTCGCCCAAGCACGCTTAACAACGGAGTTCTGACGGGATCCGGTGAATTCGTGCTGCTTTGATCACACCCAAAAGGCTGCTTGCAGAAAATTCAAATCAACACTACAGACCATGGGTGCAACACGAGGACCTCCCAGGAGGTCACCCATCCTACTACTACCATCGCCCATGCACGCTTAACTGTGGAGTTCCGATGAGATCTGGTGCATTAGTGTTGGAATGATCGCACCCATGAGGCTTGTTGCAGAAAATTCGAATATTCAATAAAAACGAGGGGTGCAACATGAGGACTTCCCAGGAGGTCACCTATCCTAATACAACTCTAGCCCAAGCACGCTTAACAACGGAGTTTTGACGGAATCCGGTGCATTATTGCTGCTATGATCACACCCATAAGGCTTGTTGCTGAAAATTAAAATATTCATGAAAAACGATTGGTGCAACATGAGGACTTCCCAGGAGGTCACCCATCCTTGTACTACTCTTGCCCAAGCACGCTTAACAACGGAGTTCTGACGGGATCCAGTGCATTAGTGCTGCTTTGATCACACCCAAAAGCCTGCCTGTAGAAAATTCATATCAACACTACACACCATGGGTGCAACATGAGGACCTCCCAGGAGGTCACCCATCCTAGGACTACTCTCGCCCATGCACGCTTAACTGTGGAGTTCTGATGAGATGTGGTGCATTAGTGCTTGAATGATCGCACCCAAGAGGCTTGTTGCAAAAAGTTCAAATATTCAATAAAAACGAGGGGTGCAACATGAGGACTTCCCAGGAGGTCACCTATCCTAATACAACTCTCGCCCAAGCACGCTTAACAACGGAGTTTTGATGGGATCCGTTGCATTATTGCTGCTATGATCACACCCATAAGGCTTGTTGCAGAAAATTAAAATATTAGTTAAAAACGAGGGGTGCAACACGAGGACTTCCCAGGAGGTCACCCATCCTAGTACTACCCTCGCCGATGCATGCTTAACTATGGAGTTCTGATGAGATCTGGTGCATTAGTGCTGGAATGATCGCACCCATGAGGCTTGTTGCAAAAAATTCTAATATCCAATAAAAACGAGGGGTGCAACATGAGGACTTCCCAGGAGGTCACCTATCCTAATACAACTCTCGCCCAAGCACGCTTAACAACGGAGTTTTGATGGGATCCGTTGCATTATTGCTGCTATGATCACACCTATAAGGCTTGTTGCAGAAAATTAAAATATTAGTTAAAAACGAGGGGTGCAACACGAGGACTTCCCAGGAGGTCGCCCATCCTAGTACAACCCTCGCCGATGCATGCTTAACTATGGAGTTCTGATGAGATCTGGTGCATTAGTGCTGGAATGATCGCACCCATGAGGCTTGCTGCAGAAAATTCTAATATTCAATAAAAACGAGGGGTGCAACATGAGGACTTCCTAGGAGGTCACCTATCCTAATACAACTCTCGCCCAAGCACGCTTAACAATGGAGTTTTGACTGGATCCGGTGCATTATTGCTGCTATGATCACACCCATAAGGCTTGTTGCTGAAAATTAAAATATTCATTAAAAACGACGGGTGCAACACGAGGACTTCCCTGGAGGTCACTCATCCTAGTACTACTCTCGCCCAAGCACGCTTAAGAACGGAGTTCTGACGGGATCCGGTGCATTAGTGCTGCTTTGATCACACCCAAAAGGCTGCCAGCAGAAAATTCAAATCAACACTACAGACCATGGGTGCAACGTGAGGACTTACCAGGAGGTCACCCATCCTAAACTTCTCTCGCCCATGCACGCTTGACTGGGGAGTTCTGATGAGATCTGGTGCATTAGTGCTGGAAGGATCGCACCCATGACGCTTGTTGTAGAAAATTCAAATATTCAATAAAAACGAGGGGTGCAACATGAGGACTTCCCGGGAGGTCACCCATCCTAATATAACTCTCGCCCAAGCACGCTTAACAACGGAGTTCTGACGGGATCAGATGCATTAGTGCTGCTATGATCACACCCAAAAGGCTGCCTGCTGAAAATTCAAATCAACACTACAGATGATGGGTGCAACATGAGGACTTCCTAGGAGGTCACCCATCCTAGTACTACTCTCACCCATGCACGCTTAACTGTGGAGTTCTGATGAGATCTGGTGTATTAGTGCTGGAATGATCGCACCCATCAGGCTTGTTGCTGAAAATTCAAATATTCAATAAAAACGAGGGGTGCAACATGAGGACTTCCCGGGAGGTCACCTATCCTAATACAACTCTAGCCCAAGCACGCTTAACAACGGAGTTTTGACGGAATCCGGTGCATTATTGCTGCTATGATCACACCCATAAGGCTTGTTGCAGAAAATTAAAATATTAGTTAAAAACGAGGGGTGCAACACGAGGACTTCCCAGGAGGTCGCCCATCCTAGTACTACCCTCGCCGATGCATGCTTAAATATGGAGTTCTGATGAGATCTGGTGCATTAGTGCTGCTATGATCACACCCATAAGGCTTGCTGCTGAAAATTAAAATATTCATGAAAAACGAAGGGTGCAACACGAGGACTTCCCAGGAGGTCACCCATCCTTGTACTACTCTTGCCCAAGCACGCTTGACAACGGAGTTCTGACGGGATCCAATGCATTAGTGCTGCTTTGATCACACCCAAAAGCCTACCTGCAGAAAATTCATATCAACACTACAGACCATGGGTGCAACATGAGGATTTCCTAGAAGGTCACCCATCCTAGGACTACTCTCGCCCATGCACGCTTAACTGTGGAGTTCTGATGAGATGTGGTGCATTAGTGCTGGAATGATCACACCCATGAGGCTTGTTGCAGAAAATTCAAATATTCAATAAAAACGAGGGGTGCAACATGAGGACTTCCCAGGAGGTCACCTATCCTAATACAACTCTCGCCCAAGCACGCTTAACAACGGAGTTTTGATGGGATCCGTTGCATTATTGCTGCTATGATCACACCCATAAGGCTTGTTGCAGAAAATTAAAATATTAGTTAAAAACGAGGGGTGCAACACGAGGACTTCCCAGGAGGTCGCCCATCCTAGTACTACCCTCGCCGATGCATGCTTAACTATGGAGTTCTGATGAGATCTGGTGCATTAGTGCTGGAATGATCGCACCCATGAGGCTTGTTGCAGAAAATTCTAATATTCAATAAAAACGACGGGTGCAACACGAGGACTTCCCAGGAGGTCACCCATCCTAGTACTACTCTCGCCCAAGCACGCTTAAGAACGGAGTTCTGACGGGATCCGGTGCATTAGTGCTGCTTTGATCACACCCAAAAGGCTGCCAGCTGAAAATTCAAATCAACACTACAGACCATGGGTGCAACGTGAGGACTTACCAGGAGGTCACCCATCCTAAACTTCTCTCGCCCATGCACGATTGACTGGGGAGTTCTGATGAGATCTGGTGCATTAGTGCTGGAAGGATCGCACCCATGACGCTTGTTGCAGAAAATTCAAATATTCAATAAAAACGAGGGGTGCAACATGAGGACTTCCCGGGAGGTCACCCATCCTAATATAACTCTCGCCCAAGCACGCTTAACAACGGAGTTCTGACGGGATCAGATGCATTAGTGCTGCTATGATCACACCCAAAAGGCTGCCTGCTGAAAATTCAAATCAACACTACATATGATGGGTGCAACATGAGGACTTCCTAGGAGGTCACCCATCCTAGTAGTACTCTCGCCCATGCACGCTTAACTGTGGAGTTCTGATGAGATCTGGTGTATTAGTGCTGGAATGATCGCACCCATCAGGCTTGTTGCAGAAAATTCAAATATTCAATAAAAACAAGGGGTGCAACATGAGGACTTCCCGGGTGGTCTCCTATCCTAATACAACTCTAGCCCAAGCACGCTTAACAACGGAGTTTTGACGGAATCCGGTGCATTATTGCTGCTATGATCACACCCATAAGGCTTGCTGCTGAAAATTAAAATATTCATGAAAAACGAAGGGTGCAACACGAGGACTTCCCAGGAGGTCACCCATCCTTGTACTACTCTTGCCCAAGCACGCTTAACAACGGAGTTCTGACGGGATCCAACGCATTAGTGCTGCTTTGATCACACCCAAAAGCCTGCCTGCAGAAAATTCATATCAACACTACAGACCATGGGTGCAACATGAGGATTTCCTAGAAAGTCACCCATCCTAGGACTACTCTCGCCCATGCACGCTTAACTGTGGAGTTCTGATGAGATGTGGTGCATTAGTGCTGGAATGATCGCACCCATGAGGCTTGTTGCAGAAAATTCAAATATTCAATAAAAACGAGGGGTGTGACATGAGAACTTCCTAGGAGGTCACCCATCCTAATACTACTCTCGCCCAAGCACGCTTAACAACGGAGTTTTGACGGGATCCGGTGCATTAGTGCTGCCATTATCACACCCATAAGGCTTGTTGCAGAAAATTAAAATATTAGTTAAAAACGAGGGGTGCAACACGAGGACTTCCCAGGAGGTCCCCATCCTAGTACTACCCACGCCGATGCATGCTTAACTATGGAGTTCTGATGAGATCTGGTGCATTAGTGCTGAAATGATCGCACCCATGAGGCTTGTTGCAGAAAATTCTAATATTCAATAAAAACGAGGGGTGCAACATGAGGACTTCCCAGGAGGTCACCTATCCTAATACAACTCTCGCTCAAGCACGCTTAACAACGGAGTTTTGACGGGATCCGGTGCATTAGTGCTGCTATGATCACACCTATAAGGCTTGTTGCTGAAAATTAAAATATTCATTAAAAACGACGGGTGCAACACGAGGACTTCCCAGGAGGTCACCCATCCTAGTACTACTCTCGCCCAAGCATGCTTAAGACCGGAGTTCTGACGGGATCTGGTGCATTAGTGCTGCTTTGATCACACCCAACAGGCTGCCTGCAGAAAATTCAAATCAACACTACAGACCATGGGTTCAACGTGAGGACTTACCAGGAGGTCACCCATCCTAAACTTCTCTCGCCCATGCACGCTTAACTGGGGAGTTCTGATGAGATCTGGTGCATTAGTGCTGGAAGGATCGCACCCATGAGGCTTGTTGCAGAAAATTCAAATATTCAATAAAAATGAGTGGTGCAACATGAGGACTTCCCAGGAGGTCACCCATCCTAATATAACACTCGCCCAAGCATGCTTAACAACGGAGTTCTGACGGGATCAGACGCATTAGTGCTACTATGATTGCACCCAAAAGGCTGCCTGCAGAAAATTCAAATCAACACTACAGATGATGGGTGCAACATGAGGACTTCCTAGGAGGTCACCCATCCTAGTACTACTCTCGCCCATGCACGCTTAACTGTGGAGTTCTGATGAGATCTGGTGTATTAGTGCTGGAATGATCGTACCCATCAGGCTTGTTGTAGAAAATTCAAATATTCAATAAAAACGAGGGGTGCAACATGAGGACTTCCTAGGAGGTCACCCATCCTAATACTACTCTCGCCCAAGCACGCTTAACAACGGAGTTTTGACGGGATCCGGTGCATTAGTGCTACTAAGATTACACGCATAAGGCTTGTTGCAGAAAATTAAAATATTCAATAAAAACGGCGGGTGCAACACGAGGATTTCCCAGCAGGTCACCCATCCCGGTACTACTCTTGCCCAATGAAGCTTACGAACGGAGTTTTGACTCGATCCGGTGTATTAGTGCTACTATGATCACACCCATAAGGCTTGCTGCAGAAAATTAAAATATTCATTAGAAACGAGGGGTCCAACACGAGGACCTCGCAGGAGGTCACCCATCCTACTACTACCCTCGCCCATGCACGCTTAACTATGGAGTTCCGATGAGATCTGGTGCATTAGTGTTGGAATGATCGCACCCATGAGGCTTGTTGCAGAAAATTCTAATATTCAATAAAAACGAGGGGTGCAACATGAGGACTTCCCAGGAGGTCACCTATCCTAATACAACTCTAGCCCAAGCACGCTTAACAAAGGAGTTTTGACGGAATCCGGTGCATTATTGCTGCTATGATCACACCCATAAGGCTTGTTGCTGAAAATTAAAATAATCGTTAAAAACGATGGGTGCAACACGATGACTTCCCAGGAGGTCACCCATCCTAATACTACTCTTGCCCAAGCACGCTTAACTACGGAGTTATGACGAGATCCAGTGCATTAGTGCTGCTTTGATCACACCCAAAAGCCTGCCTGCAGAAAATTCATATCAACACTACAGACAATGGGTGCAACTTGAGGACTTCCCAGGAGGTCACCCATCCTAGGACTACTCTCGCCCATGCACGCTTGACTGTGGAGTTCTGATGAGATGTGGTGCATTAGTGCTGGAATGATCGCACCCATGAGGCTTGTTGCAGAAAATTCAAATATTCAATAAAAACGAGGGGTGCAACATGAGAACTTCCTAGGAGGTCACCCATCCTAATACTACTCTCGGCCAAGCACGCTTAACAACGGAGTTTTGACGGGATCCGGTGCATTAGTGCTGCTATGATCACACCCATAAGGCTTGTTGCAGAAAATTAAAATACTCATTAAAAATGAGGGGTGCAACACGAGGACTTCCCAGGACGTCACCCATCCTAGTACTACCCTCGCTCATGCACGCTTAACTGTGGAGTTTTGACGAGATCTGGTGCATTAGTGCTGGAATGATCGCACCCATGAGGCTTGTTGCAGAAAATTCTAATATTCAATAAAAACGAGGGGTGCAACATGAGGACTTCCCAGGAGGTCACCTATCCTAATACAACTCTCGCCCAAGCATGTTTAACAACGGACTTTTGACGGGATCCGGTGCATTAGTGCTGCTATGATCACACCCATAAGGCTTGTTGCCGAAAATTAAAATATTCATTAAAAACGAGGGGTGCAACACGAGGACTTCCCAGGAGGTCACCCATCCTAGTACTACTCTTGCCCAGGCACGCTTAAAAACGGAGTTCTGATGGGATCCGGTGCATTAGTGCTGCTTTGATCACACCCGAAAGGCTGCCTGCAGAAAATTCAAATTAACACTACAGACCATGGATGCAACGTGAGGACTTACCAGGAGGTCACCCATCCTAAACTTCTCTCGCCCATGCACGCTTAACTGGGGAGTTCTAATGAGATCTGGTGCATTAGTGCTGGAAGGATCGCACCCATGAGGCTTGTTGTAGAAAATTCAAATATTCAATAAAAACGAGGGGTGCAACATGAGGACATCCCAGGAGGTCACCCATCCTAATAGTACTCTCGCCCAAGCACGCTTAACAACGGAGTTTTGACGGGATCCGGTGCATTAGTGCTACTAAGATCACTACCCAGTAGATTTTGTAGTACTTGACATGCAGCAACCAACCTCCACCATTTACCATGCACCTGTCATCCTTGGGCGTCCATTTCTTGCTACCTCCAATGCATTGATTAATTGTCGAAGTGGAGTACTGAAGCTCACATTCGGTAATATGACATTGGAAATGAATGTGTTCAACGCCTGTAAAATGCCTAGTGGGTGTGATGATTCAGAAGTACATGCAGTTGATATGGTATATGATTTCGGTATTTCAGAACTGTTATCAGCATTTGATTCTGAAAATATATTTGGAGATGACCCACAAGAGCAATCTGAGACTCTTGAGACAATTCCTTTGTCATTAGAATTGGCAGATTCAGAGGAACGATTAATAGAAGCAGACAGGCCTTCTCAGATGTCAAATATGAGTTACATGAGCAATTGGCGTAGGCCAGTCTTTGAGGCTCTTAATCTACCAGAAGTCATGAAGACATCAAAAGAAGAAGTCCCCACATTGGAGTTGAAACCACTACCCAAGGACTTGAAATACATTTTTTTGGGCCCAGCTGAGGGCACGTTTCCGGTAGTCATTTCTTCTCAACTTACTTCAAAGCAGGAAACGGAGTTACTGGTAGTGCTGAGACAACATCGAGGAGCAATAGGGTGGACTATCGCAGACATCAAGGGCATTGATCCTTCAATATGCACCCATAACATTTTTTTGGAAGAAGATGCGAGACCAACTCGTGATGCACAACGAAGGTTGAATCCCACCATGAAGGAGGTGGTGAAGCATGAGGTACTAAAATTGCTAGTTGTGGGCATCATCTATCCTATCTCCGATAGCAAGTGGGTAAGTCCAACACAGGTAGTCCAAAAAAAATCTGGTTTAACTGTTATTGAAAATGCCAATGGTGAATTGATTCCAACTAAGAAGGTAACGGGATGGAGAATGTGTATCGACTACCGAAAATTAAATTTGGTTAGTCGAAAAGATCATTTCCCATTACCCTTCCTAGATCAAATTTTAGAAAAAGTGGCTGGTAATTCTTTTTATTGCTTTCTGGATGGATTTTCTGGCTATTATCAAATTGCCATAGCACTAGAGGATCAAGAGAAGACAACCTTCACTTGCCCCTTTGGTACTTTTGCCTTTAGAAGAATGCCATTTGGTTTATGCAATGCACCTGCCACTTTTCAACGCTGTATGATGAGCATTTTTTCTGACATGCTTGATGACATGTGTGAAGTTTTCATGGATGATTTTTCTATGTTTGGAAAATCTTTTGATGTCTGTTTAAAAAATCTTGCTGCTGTTTTAAAAAGATGTGAGGAGAAAAATCTGTTGTTAAATTGGGAAAAATGCCAGTTTATGGTAACTAGTGGTTTGGTACTCGGACATTTGGTTTCTAAACACGGCATAGAAGTTGACAAAGCCAAGATAGAATTGATATCTCAACTGCCTATTCCTAAGACAGTGAGGGACATTCGTTCTTTTCTTGGCCACGCTGGCTTCTATCGGCGTTTCATTCAGGGCTTTAGTACCATTGCAAAACCACTATGTACCTTATTGCAAAATGATATTGCTTTTGTTTGGACTAATGAGTGTCAACAAGCCTTTGAGACTTTGAATGAACACTTAACAGTTGCCCCAATCATGCAATCTCTTCGGTGGGACTTGCCATTTGAAATTATGACCGATGCTAGTGACTTTGCTCTTGGTGCCGTTCTTGGCCAAAGAGTAGACAACAAGCCTTCGGTCATATATTATGCAAGTCGGACTTTAAATGATGCACAAAAAAATTATACCACCACAGAGAAGGAGTTGCTAGCTGTTGTGTTTGCCTTAGATAAATTTCGTTCTTACATTATTGGGTCTCCTGTTGTCATTTTTACTGACCATTCTGCTCTCAAGTATTTGTTGGCAAAGAAGGATGCCAAGCCCAGGTTAATTCGTTGGATTCTTTTGCTCCAAGAGTTCAACATCACCATAAAAGACAAGAAAGGAGTCGAAAATGTGGTGGCTGATCACCTCTCCAAATTACCACCATCCTCCACTTCAAAAGTCATCATTCCTCTTGATGATAGTTTCCCGGATGAGCAGTTGTTTGCAATTCAAATAGCTCCCTGGTTTGCTGACATAGTCAACTATTTGGTGACTAAACAAATGCCTTTTGAATGGTCCATCCAAGATAAGCGCCGATTCCTCTCAGAGGTAAGACATTTTTACTTTGATGACCCATACCTCTTTAAATATTTTTTAGACCAACTGATTCGAAGATGCATTCCTGATAATGAGTTTTCTTCTGTACTGAGATTTTGTCATATGGGTGCATGCGGTGGTCATTTTTCAGCAAAGAAAACTGTTGCTAAAATTTTGCAAAGTGGTTTCTACTGGCCTTCCATGTTTAAAGATGCTTACAATTTTTGCAAAACTTGTGAGCCTTGTCAAAAATTGGGATCCATTAGTAAAAGAAATATGATGCCTCTTTCCCCTATTCTCACTTTAGAAATTTTTGATTGTTGGGGAATAGACTTCATGGGACCTTTCCCGGTTTCCTTTGGAAACACATATATTTTACTAGCTGTGGATTATGTTTCAAAATGGGTAGAGGCCATCGCTTGCAAAACTAATGACCATCGTGTTGTCCTAAAATTTTTGCAATCTCTATTTGCTCGTTTTGGCATGCCCAAAGTTATCATTAGTGATGGGGGTTCTCATTTTTGCAACAAACCATTTTCCACACTCATGAAGAAATATGGTATCACACACCGAGTTTCTACCCCCTATCACCCCCAAACAAATGGGCAAGCTGAATTGGCAAATAGAGAAATCAAAATAATTTTGGAGAAAACTGTCAATCCTAACAGGAAAGACTGGTCAGTTAAACTTCTTGATGCTTTGTGGGCTTATAGGACAGCTTTCAAAACTAATCTAGGGATGTCCCCTTATCGATTAGTCTATGGTAAAGCTTGTCATTTACCTGTTGATATTCAGCATCGAGCTCTTTGGGCAATAAAACATGTTAACATGTCACTTGATGAAGCTTCAGGGTTGAGAAAACTGCAGATCAGCGAATTGGATGAAGCTCGTCGAGATGCTTATGATAATGCCCAAATAGCAAAAGAAAGAATGAAAAATGTGCATGATAAGAAAATTCATTCCAAGCAATTCACAATCGGCCAGGAAGTACTTCTTTACAACTCTCGTTTACATATTTTTCCTGGTAAATTGAAATCTCGTTGGAATGGTCCCTATGTGGTAACAAAAATTCATTCTCATGGGGCGGTGGACATCAAAAATCCTAATAATGAAGGTACCCCTTTCACTGTGAATGGTCAGCGCCTTAAACCTTCTTGTCCAGACACCTTGTGATTTTTGAGTGCTTTTTATTTGTTTGTTTATTTATTTATGTTTATTTCTTGTGTTGCATGATTGTTTAATTATTCATTTCTCTCTTCCGTTTTGCATTATTTTCTCTTTGCATTGATTTTCTTTTTCATTAAACAGTGAGGACACTGCATTGTTCAGTTGGGGGGAGGAAATTGCATTCTAAAAAAAAAAAAATTACCATGTCAGCGTTCAGGATTTCCTGGCATGATGAAGTGATACCGACACGCGATAGCACAATGATCGCAAGTGTCCGCTTTGGCAGAGTAGTTATCTTGCCAGTTATCCCATTTGTTTGACGGTATTTCTTTAGGGATATTGAGTCTTAGAAAACCCGTTTTGAATGAGTCTTTTCTTTTTCTGATTTTGTTTCATAAAATAATAAAAAAAAAAGACTTTAATGCTCAAGACTAATTTTATAGAGTTGGAAATAAAGAACAAAACAAGCTTTATAATAAGCAAGCAAAAATTAAACAGCAGACTGACTCCCTGTTTCTTGTAAACGCTAGACTTCTGTTGTTAATTGCTGATGTTAGCTGAGTATTTGTTCCTTCTCTTGTTCCAGCTCCGTTATTCGTGGTTGCAGGTTTTGAGCATACCAGTCCGCACATTTTTTTAATTGCTTATTTTCTTGTCTTA
This sequence comes from Cyclocarya paliurus, assembly GCA_029856935.1. Taxonomy (NCBI): domain Eukaryota; kingdom Viridiplantae; phylum Streptophyta; class Magnoliopsida; order Fagales; family Juglandaceae; genus Cyclocarya; species Cyclocarya paliurus. The sequence goes on along the minus strand of CM056956.1, from coordinate 13,498,650 downwards.
ATATTTTATTTTTTCTGCGTTTATTAACAAGTTTTTGCTGCAATTTAGAAATTTGAGATTTAAGTTGATCAGTTTCACTCACTCGTAACAGTAACCTCCGGGATATGGTTGTAATAGAAGCAGCATATTGGGCACCGAGCATTCTCGATCCTGAAACAACTTCGGCATCGGACCGGGTAGAGAAATATACCTCTGCCCCAACCATGGTGTTGACGGCATCAGGACAGAAGTGCAATTGTTGAGGCGTAATTGGTACCTGATTCAAATCGGGGATATTATTGACAGAATACTGCTCAGCCATTTGAAGAAAATGAGAGAAGCTGTGAGAGGTATGAGAAAAGAAAAGAAAGAAGAAAAAAAAATACGAGAGATGCAGAGATTGTTATGTGTTTCGAGAGGGTGGAGATGGTCCTTTATATAGAGGCCCGAAGCATTCAAAGGCTCAGCAAAGATTGATTTAGGCAGGACCCGGACTAAAGCTCGAGGCTATAAAGCAATTGTCCGTTTGCAATTTACAGCACGATCTGGACCCAGGACGGAGCTCGAGGCTTAAAGTGTTTGTCGTAACGGTCCTATTGCACGAGATCCAGTTACGGAAACTGTCGGATCTCGGGATTTATGACACTTGTTAAATTTCAAGTTTACTACAATTGGATGAACGCTCATTTGACTCAGTTGGCAGATCATCTTTGTTTCAAACTTGATCCAACTCGAGTGTTCCATTGCTGAGAATACTTAAACACTGGAATGGAGTGCATGAAGAATTTTTTGCAAGAAAAGTTTTCACCCCAAAGCATTTCCCACTGATCTAGGGAGTTTTCTCTACTCTCATACTTACTTAAATACTGTTTCTGTTATTGCATCTTGTTGTTTATTTTGTGTTATTTCTTGCCTCTTTTTGTTTAGTTTCTATATTGTTTGTTTAATTTTACGTGTGTATGATGGATTACATATTGCTTATTTTCTAAGTTGTTGTTTGTTGATTGTTTCTCTTTCTTTATTTTCTGTGTTAATTTTTCTTTTATTGCTCATCTTTTCTTTGTTAGTATGTGTGCATTGGATTACACAATTTTTGCCTTAATATGCACTGAGATACACATGATTGACACATACTCTATTCTATCATTTTGTGAAATTTGAGCATCTTGGTGGTGTAGTTGAGAGGAATTATTTTATGAAGATTTATTTTCAACCCTGAGCATAGAACATGATTCCTGATGCATCATATTTTGCTTGATGTATGACTTGAAACACCAGGATGCTATATTCATTGAGATAGACTTGGCATGATTTATATAATGAAGGGAAAATCTTGAATGACAGTCTACACATGCTTACACTTGTAGTGTTCTTCATTACTATTCGTTGATTTAACACTGGAGAAGTAAACTACAGGACTACCGAGCCTTTCGAAAAAAAAAAAAAAGGAATAAGCATGGATCTGTCTCAGCGGTAAGGGCGAACTTGGGAATGTGTGGATTAGGCGCACGGTCCTGGGTTCGATTCCCCACTGATCGAATCCGTTTGAAAAAAAATGATAATACAAAAAAAAAATGGCTAGAAACAGTTACCCAAACTTTGGGGGTTGAGTGTTCAACCTTTAAACAGAGTTTGCTGAAAACTGCTAGTCCCTTAGGCTTTGAGGTAGTTAGAATCAGAAATGATCAATCTTAAGGTTGAAAAAATCCTATGACGAATCATGGCTAGTAATGAAGAACAATTTAGCTATACACACATCTGAGTTCTGAGATTTTTCTCCAATTCTTAATGAAAGATTGTTGAGACAGTCTTTGTGAATATAGCCCCTGGGAGTTGATAGTCACGTGTCGCACTTTGTGAGAATTCGTTGTTGTGTTTGATTGCTTTAGTTTGGATTTCGAGTTTTATGCAATATTCATCTCAATTAATTTTCACTATTTTGCTCAGAGACTAGCAAAATGTTAGTTGGGGGGTGTGATTGAGCTGCATTATTGCATATTTTATACATTTAAAATCAATGTATTCTTAATTATTTTATTATTTTATCGTTGATTTTAGATGGAAAAATGATCAAGAGGCAATAAATCCAAGTTATGAATTAAATTGATTAAAAGCATAGTTTATGCTTATATTTTATAACTTGTGATTTAATTTGATTTTATTGTCTCACATGCACAACACATTTTTAATATTCTAATTTAGTTTTTGTTTAATTTTTAATTAATTAATTATTTTCTTTTTCTAATTTATTTTTTTATTATTCTGTTTGTTTTATTTTATTTTATTTTATTTTTATTTTATTTTTATTTATTTTTCTGCACAGGTCCGAAACGACATGTCGTTTAGCACAGAGTTAATTTCGGTCGTCTGGCCTAAACGACGTGCCGTTTAGTCCGCAAACCGAACGACAGGTAGTTCCCTTCATCTCCTACCTCCCGTACTGCACTTCGTGCTACAGTGCCGACGTTCACAGCAGCTCCTCCGCCGGCCACCAGCAACACCAGACGACGTGGCGATCAGTTCTACACCACCATGCATGGCCAAATACACGTCCAACTCCACGAAGCACCACCGCATGCACCGGCAACACCAACCTCCATTTCCGAAACCGGGATAGATTCGCTGCACCTCCGCCGACCACCAGCAACACCAGACGACGCCGAGGATCAGCTCCGAAGCCACAACAGCACCACTCCAACTATCCCACAGCGCCACTGCGTTCACCGAGATATCTCTGTTCGAAAACAGAGCATGCATGCACACGGCAGCACCATATCCATGCAAGCTCCAATTGCCACCATTGCACCAGTGTGAATGCATCATGCACACGGTACACACCAGCACAACTACATGCACAAGATACACGGCCAAGGAAAAAGAAAGAACAAGCAGGTGTAACTCGGAGGTTCACTCGGTGCGGTTCAGTGCAGCAGAGAAAAGAAAAAAAAGAAGAAGACTTCGGCTGGAGTTGAGTGGCTTGAACCGTTTCGGAGAGTCATGTGGTGAATGCCAAAACCTAGAAATATTACTTCCCATTTCAGGAAAGCTGTTCTTCGTGTGCTACTTGATCTTCGGGTGCTGCTAGCTGCTCTTCGTGTGCTACTTGACAACGTGCAGGTGAGAGATAACTCACGCGAGCAACTGGGTCCGCGAGCAGCTGGGTCCTTTTTGTTTGGGCAGAACAGCAACACACGGCTTATCACACTGAAGCAAACAAAGAAGAAGGAAAACAACACAGAAAATAAAGAGAAAAAGGTGGGCGGCTGAGAGCTTTTGATCTGTAAAATAAATCACGGACGAAGCACCTTTCACGTGGGACATGGACAGCACAGGTGTATATGCAGTGCAGTGTTATTTTGAAGCCTATATAAGGCTTGTAAGTAGACGAAGTCAGCGTTAGAAATTAGTGAGTCTGAAGTTAGAGTTAGAGAGTTAGTCAGTCGTGGTGTTAGAGTGTCAGTGAGTAGTCAGTGAGTTAGAATGTTTTTAGTGTGATTTTAGAGTTAAAAAAATTCAAAAAAAAATAGTGAGTGAATTTTTATAGTCAATTTTTATTTTTCTGAGTTCAATTTTTAATGTCGTGTAATTTATTCATCAGTCAGTTTCAATGTATGGCTCAGTGAATTTTATTTTTGTAAGTCTTTATTTTCAGTTTTGAGTTTGTTTAGTGAGTAAATTTTCAATAAATGTTGAGAGTCCATTTTATTTTTGAGAGTTTACTTTAATTGGAAGTTCAGATTTTTGGGTTGGAGAACACAGTCTCCATTTCCAAATATCGAGTTATTTCCTTACAATTTTTGTTTTTATTAAATTTTGAATTACTGTCATTTAATTTTCTCGCACTTTTAATTTCCTGCAATTTAAATTACTGTCATTTAATTTTCTCGCAATTTTAATTTCTTGCAATTTAAATTACTGTCATTTAATTTTCTCGCACTTTTAATTTCCTGCAATTTAAATTACTGTCATTTACTTTTCTCGCAATTTTAATTTCTTGCAATTTAAATTACTGTCATTTAATTTTCTCGCACTTTTAATTTCCTGCAATTTAAAATACTGTCATTTACTTTTCTTGCAATTTTAATTTCTTGCAATTTAAATTACCGTCATTTAATTTCCTCGCACTTTTAATTTCCTGCAATTTTAATTACTGTCATTTAATTTTTCTGCACCTTTAATTTTTACAATTTACTTTTATGTCATTTAAATTTTATTGTCCATTTACATTTCAGTTATTTAATTTTCAGCAATTTTAATTTACTGTCTTGTATTTTAATTTTTTCACTTTTCATCATCCACTCAAAATCAACAACATGAATCTAGTCCATGACTAGTAAATTTTCATTTCCATTGCACTCCCACATTCATTGCACATATCATCATTTTTATTTTTATTCTCACATTGTAACTATTTCCATCACTTTACACGAGTTTGATTTTTAAGCACTTTCCCCGTGGAGACGATTTAGGAATTTATTCCTAATTACTACGCGACACGCTCCTACACTTGGGATAGCCTTTGGGCTACTCATTTTCGAACGAGTCATGCTCCGAATGGCCCGGGGTCGGGGCATGCATACCACATGGTCAAGGTAGCACCATAGGAAGCCCGTGAGCAAAAAACTCCCATCTCTTAAGTTTGCCACTTTGCCCTCAACTGGCTTCCTAAGTGAACAAGGGTAAAGTGGTAAAAATAAGAGGTACTCCGAATGGCCCGGGGTCGGCGCATCCATACCACAAGGTCATGGTAGTAGCATAGAAATCCCGTGAGCAAAAAACTCCAACCTCTTAACTTTGCCACTCTGCCCTGAATTGGCTTCCTAACTGAATAAGGGCAAAGTGGTAAAAATAAGAGGTGCTCCGAATGGCCCGGAGTCGGGGCATCCATACCACAAGGTTATGGTAGTACGATAGGAAGCCCGTGAGCAAAAAACTCAAACCTCTTAAATTTGCTACTTTGCCCTCAATTGTCTTTCCACTCACCAAGGGCAAAGTGGTAAAAATAAGAGGAGCTCCAAATTGCCCAGGGTCAAGGCATCCACACCACAAGCTCATGGTAGGACCATAGGAAGCCCACGAGCAAAACACTCCAACCTCTTAACTTTGACACTTTGCCCTCAGTTGGCTTCCTAAGTGAACAAGGGCAAAGTGGTAAAAATAAGAGGTGCTCCGAATAGCCTGGGGTCGGGGAATCCATCCCACAAGGTCCTTGTAGTACCATAGGAAGCCCGAGAGCAAAAAACTCCAACCTCTTAAGTTTGCCACTATGCCCTCAATTGGCTTCCTTGGTGAACAAGGGCAGAGTGATAAAAATAAGAGGTGCTCTAAATGGCCCATGGTCGGGGCATGCATACCACAAGGTCCTTGTAGTACCATAGGAAGCCCGCGAGCAAAAAACTACATCCTCTTAAGTTTGCCACTTTGCCCTCAATTGGCTTCCTGAGTGAACAAGGGCAAAGTGGTAAAAATAAGAGGTACTCCGAATTGCCCAAGGTCGGGGCAACCATACCATAAGGTCCTTGTTGTACCCTAGGAAGCCTGCGAGCAAACAACTCCAACGTCTTAAGTTTGCCACTTTGCCCTCAATTGGCTTCCTTAGTGAACAGGGGCAAAGTCATAAAAATAAGAGGTGCTCCGATTGGCCCGGGGTCGGGGGAACCATACCATAAGGTCCTTGTAGTACCGTAGGTAGCCCGCGAGCAAAAAACTCCAACCTCTTAAGTTTCCCACTTTGCCCTCAATTGGCTTCCTTAGTGAACAAGGGCAAAGTGGTAAAAATAAGAGGTGCTCCGAATGGCCCGGGGTCGGGGCAACCATACCATAAGGTCCTTGTAGTACAATAGGAAGCCCGCGAGCAAAAAACTCCAACCTCTTAAGTTTGCCACTTTGCCCTCAATTGGCTTCCTTAGTGAACAAGGGCAAAGTGGTAAAAATAAGAGGTGCTCCGAATGGCCCGGGGTCGGGGCAACCATACCATAAGGTCCTTGAAGTAAAATAGGAAGCCCGCGTGCAAAAAACTCCAATCTCTTAAATTTCCCACTTTGCCCTCAATTGGCGTCCTTAGTGAACAAGGGCAAAGTGGTAAAAATAAGAGGTGCTCCGAATGGCTCGGGGTCAGGGCATCCATACCACAAGGTCGTGGAAGCACAATAGGAAGCCCGCGAGAAAAAAACTCCAACCTCTTACGTTTGCCACTTTGCCCTCAATTGGCTTCCTTGAGTGATCAAGGGCATAGTGGTAAAATTAAGAGGTGCTCCGAATGGTCCGTGGTTGGGGCATCCATACCACATGGTCATGGTAGTACCATAGGAAGCCCGTGAGCAAAAAACTGTGACCTCTTAAGTTTGCCAATTTGCCCTCACTTGGCTTCCTAAGTGAACAAGCGCAAAGTGGGAAAAATAAGAGGTGCTCCGAATGGCCCAGGTTCGGGGCATGCATACCACAAGGTTCTTGTAGTACCATAGGAAGCCCGCGAGCAAAAAACTCCAACCTCTTAAGTTTGCAAATTTTCCCTCAATTGCCTTCCTTGTTCAACAAGGGCGAAGTGGTAAAAATAAGAGGTGCTGCGAATGGCTCGGGGACGGGACATCCACACCATAGGTCATGGTAGTACCATAGGAAGCCCGAGAGTAAAAAACTCCACCCTCTTAACTTTGCCACTTTGCCCTCAATTGCCTTCCTTGTTAAACAAGGGCGAAGTGGTAAAAATAAGAGGTGTTGCGAATGGCACGGGGTCGGGACATCCACACCTTAGGTCATGGTAGTATCATAGGAAGCCCGAGAGCAAAAAACTCCACCCTCTTAACTTTGCCACTTTGCCCTCAATCGGCTTCCTAAGTGATCAAGGGCAAAGTACTAAAAATAAGTGGTGCTCCGAATGCCCCGGGGTCGGGGCATCCATACTACAAGGTTATAGTAGTACGATAGGAAGCTCGTAAGCAAAAAACTCAAACCTCTTATATTTGCCACTTTGCCCTCAATTGGCTTGCCACTCACCAAGGGCAAAGTGGTAAAAATAAGAGGAGCTCCGAATTGCCCAAGGTCAATGACATGGGTATGTCCAACAAGAGCCACATAACATCATGCCAAATAAGCAAGGTTGATATGATGATACCAAATGATATGAACCCGTAGGAAGGGAATCCCTTGAACCCACAATCAATTTGAAAACGCACCCAAGAAAGCCAAAATCAAGTCAATGGATGGAGAATCTAGACCCGATGAGAACTCATTTCAAGAACCTAGATTATATTAAAATCTAGACCCGATGAATAACCCGTCTCAAGAACCCAGATTACAAGGAGGAACGCCACAAAGGTTGTGATTTGCCTTTGATAAGTTCAAAAGTTCAATGAAGAACAAGAGGAGCAAACTCACTCACAAATAACATTCAAAATTGTCTAATCTTTGAAATGAGGCTACAAAGAGTGTTTTAACCCAAACCCTAATGAAACCCTAGGCAAAATAAAACCCTTTCTCTCAAAAATGCCCCTGCATGAACAGTACCGAAACAGTGAATCGCCGCATGAACAGTAACGCTACAGTATCGGCTGCATGAACAGTGCGCTACAGTACTTTTCTAAACCCTAGTTCCTAAAATATGTAACTTTCCAAATAAGCCCTTGGCCACAATACAAGGCCTTCCCAAAATCCTAGTTCATAAAAATAAGACATGTGTGGGCCAAGCATCCTCACGCCCAATTATTCTAGACTAATTTGTTGTCTTGCTTCCTTGGTCTTCTCATTAGCCCATCTGAAACTTGCAAATGATCTTTAAGACTAGGCCCACCTTGGTTCCCATCAAAGGTAGAAGCCCAAATGGAAGTGATCCTGATGCAACAACCAATGGAGTTTTGAGCCCATCATAATCGACCCAATACTTATCTGATTTCCGACCTTCTTAGGTCTAAATTGAAGATTAAGATGTTAGCTTTCCAACAAGACACGTTTCAGTGGATTTGGAGGCGCGCACAAGCAGATATGATCATTTTAAGTAAAGTGGTCGGGACTTTCCGGATTTCGGGATCCTTGTCTCCTTCCCACTTTTGAAAGCATGTTTGTCCCCTTGACTACTTTCCCACGAATTTAGCATGTTTGTCTTCAGATTATTCTCAATTCTATGTTAGAGGGTTGATTCTAAGCTTCTATAAATATTTGTATTTGTGAGTGTAAGAGCATAGAGTGTTTTATGAATTAAACCAGCCTTTGGCTTTGTGAGAAGAGAGAATTCTTCTTATTGTAATTCTGTACCTCTTTGGTATAATCCTTAGAGTGGTGAATTTCTATTGTTCTGTATCCCTTGTTTTAATCCTTTGGGTGGTGATATTCTATATCCCTTTGGTGTTATTTCTTGGGTGGTGAACTCCTATCTTTCATTTCTTTGTTTGATTGTTGGGTTTCCTTTGCCTCCATTTGAATCTGGTATCAGTCAAGGCATCCACACCACAAGCTCATGGTAGGACCATAGGAAGCCCGCGAGATAAAAAACCTCCAACCTCTTAACTTTTCCACTTTGCCCTCAGTGGCTTCATAGGTGAACAAGGGCAAAGTGGTAAAAATAAGAGGTGCTCCGAATGGCCCGGGGTCGGGGCATGCATACCACATGGTCAAGGTAGTACCAAAGGAAGCCCGTGAGCAAAAAACTCCCATCTCTTAAGTTTGCCACTTTGCCCTCAACTGGCTTCCTAAGTGAACAAGGGAAAAGTGGTAAAAATAAGAGGTGCTCCAATGGCCCGGGGTCGGGGCATCCATACGACAAGGTCTACGTAGTCCCATAGGAAGCCCGCGAGCAAAACACTCCACCCTCTTAACTTTGCCACTTTGTCCTCAATTGGATTCATTAAGTGAACAAGGGCAATGCGGTAAAAATAAGAGGTGTTCCAAATGGCCCGGGGTCGGCGCATCCATACCACAAGGTCATGGTAGTACCATAGGAATCCCGTGAGCAAAAAACTCCAACCTCTTAACTTTGCCACTCATCCCTGAATTGGCTTCCTAACTGAATAAGGGCAAAGTGGTAAAAATAAGAGGTGCTCCGAATGGCCCGGAGTCGGGGCATCCATACCACAAGGTTATGGTAGTACGATAGGAAGCCCGTGAGCAAAAAACTCAAACCTCTTAAATTTGCCACTTTTCCCTCAATTGGCTTTCCACTCACCAAGGGCAAAGTGGTAAAAATAAGAGGAGCTCCGAATTGCCCAGGGTCAAGGTATCCACACCACAAGCTCATGGTAGGACCATAGGAAGCCCGCGAGATAAAAAAACCTCCAACCTCTTAACTTTTCCACTTTGCCCTTAGTGGCTTCATAGGTGAACAAGGGCAAAGTGGTAAAAATAAGAGGTGCTCCGAATGGCCCGGGGTCGGGGCATGCATACCACATGGTCAAGTTAGTACCATAGGAAGCCCGTGAGCAAAAAACTCCCATCTCTTAAGTTTGCCACTTTGCCCTCAACTGGCTTCCTAAGTGAACAAGGGAAAAGTGGTAAAAATAAGAGGTGCTCCAATGGCCCGGGGTCGGGGCATCCATACGACAAGGTCTCCGTAGTCCCATAGGAAGCCCGCGAGCAAAACAATCCACCCTCTTAACTTTGCCAATTTGTCCTCAATTGGATTCCTTAAGTGAACAAGGGCAATGCTGTAAAAATAAGAGGTGTTCCAAATGGCCCGAGGTCGGCGCATCCATACCAGACGGTCATGGTAGTACCATAGGAATCCCGTGAGCAAAAAACTCCAACCTCTTAACTTTGCCACTCGTCCCTGAATTGGCTTCCTAACTGAATAAGGGCAAAGTGGTAAAAATAAGAGGTGCTCCAAATGGCCCGGAGTCGGGGCATCCATACCACAAGGTTATGGTAGTACGATAGGAAGCCCGTGAGCAAAAAACTCAAACCTCTTAAATTTGCCACTTTGCCCTCAATTGGCTTTCCACTCACCAAGGGCAAAGTGGTAAAAATAATAGGAGCTCCGAATTGCCCAGGGTCAAGGCATCCACACCACAAGGTCATGGTAGGACCATAGGAAGCCCGCGAGATAAAAAACTCCATCCTCTTAACTTTGCCACTTTGCCCTCAGTTGGCTTCCTAAGTGAACAAGGGCAAAGTGGTAAAAATAAGAGGTGCTCCGAATAGCCCGGGGTCGGAGCATCCATCCCACAAGGTCCTTGTAGCACTATAGGGAGCCCGCGAACAAAAAACTCCAACCTCTTAAGTTTGCCACTTTGCCCTCAATTGGTTTCCTTGGTGAACAAGGGCAAAGTGGTAAAAATAAGAGGTGCTCTAAATGGCCCGGGGTCGGGGCATCCATACCACAAGGTCCTTGTAGTACCATAGGAAGCCCGCGAGCAAAAGACTCCAACCACTTAAGTTTGCCACTTTGCCCTCGATTGGCTTCCTTAGTGAACAATGGCAAAGTCTTAAAAATAAGAGGTGCTCCGAATGGTCCGGGGTCAGGGCAACCACACCATAAGTTCCTTGTAGTACAATAGGAAGCCCACGAGCAAAAAACTCCAACCTCTTAAGTTTGCCACTTTGCCCTCAATTGGCGTCCTTGGTTAACAAGGGCAGAGTGGTAAAAATAAGAGGTGCTCTAAATGGCCCATGGTCGGGGCATCCATACCACAAGGTCCTTGTAGTACCATAGGAAGCCCGCGAGCAAAAGACTACAACCTCTTAAGTTTGCCACTTTGCCCTCAATTGGCTTCCTTAGTGAACAAGGGCAAAGTGGTAAAAATAAGAGGTGCTCCGAATTGCCTGAGGTCGGGGCAACCATAACATAAGGTCCTTGTAGTACCCTAGGAAGCCTGCGAGCAAACAACTCCAACCTCTTAAGTTTCCCACTTTGCCCTCAATTGGCTTCCTTAGTGAATAGGGGCAAAGTCGTAAAAATAAGAGGTGCTCCAATTGGCCCGGGGTAGGGGCAACCATACCATAAGGTCCTTGTAGTACAATAGGAAGCCCGCGAGCTAAAAACTCCAACCTCTTAAGTTTTCCACTTTGCCCTCAATTGGCTTCCTTAGTGAACAAGGGCAAAGTGGTAAAAATAAAAGGTGCTCCGAATGGCCCGGGGTCGGGGCAACCATACCATAAGGTCCTTGTAATAAAAGAGGAAGCCCGCGCGCAAAAAACTGCAATCTCTTAAGTTTCCCACTTTGCCCTCAATTGGCGTCATTAGTGAACAAGGGCAAAGTGGTAAAAATAAGAGGTGCTCTAAATGGCCCGGGGTTGGGGCATCCATACCACAAGGTCCTTCTAGTACCATAGGAAGCCTGCGAGCAAAAGACTCCAACTTCTTAAGTTTGCCACTTTGCCCCCGATTGGCTTCCTTAGTGAACAATGGCAAAGTCTTAAAAATAAGAGGTGCTCCGAATGGTACGGGGTCGGGGCAACCATACCATAAGTTCCTTGTAGTACAATAGAAAGCCCACGAGCAAAAAACTCCAACCTCTTAAGTTTGCCACTTTGCCCTCCATTGGCTTCCTTGGTGAACAAGGGTAAAGTTGTAAAAATAAGAGGTGCTCTAAATGGCCCAGGGTCGGGGCATCCATACCACAAGGTCCTTGTAGTACCATATGAAGCCCGCGAGCAAAAAACTACAACCTCTTAAGTTTGCCACTTTGCCCTCAATTGGCTTCCTTAGTGAACAAGGGCAAAGTCTTAAAAATAAGAGGTGCTCCGAATGGTACGGGTTCGGGGCAACCATACCATAAGTTCCTTGTAGTACAATAGGAAGCCCACGAGCAAAAAATTTCAACCTCTGAAGTTTGCCACTTTGCCCTCAATTGGCTTCCTTAGTGAACAAGGGCAAAGTGGTAAAAATAAGAGGTGCTCCTAATTGCCCGAGGTCGGGGCAACCATACCACAAGGTCGTGGAAGTACCATAGGAAGCCCGCGAGAAAAAAACTCCAACCTCCTAAGTTTGCCACTTTGCCCTCAATTGGCTTCCTTAAGTGATCAAGGGCATAGTGGTAAAATTAAGAGGTGCTCCGAATAATCCGTGGTCGGGGCATCCATACCACATGGTCATGGTAGTACCATAGGAAGCCCGTGAGCAAAAAACTTTGACCTCTTAAGTTTGCCACTTTGCCCTCACTTGGATTCCTAAGTGAACAAGCGCAAAGTGAGAAAAATAAGAGTTGCTCCGAATGGCCCAGGTTCGGGGCATGCATACCACAAGGTTCTTGTAGTACCATAGGAAGCCCGCGAGCAAAAAACTACAACCTCTTAAGTTTGCCACTTCGCCCTCAATTGGCTTCCGTAGTGAACAAGGGCAAAGTGGTAAAAATAAGAGGTGCTCCGAATTGCCTGAGGTCGGGGCAACCATACCATAAGGTCCTTCTAGTACCCTAGGACGCTTGCGAGCAAACAACTCCAACCTCTTAAGTTTGCCACTTTGCCCTCAATTGGCTTCCTTAGTGAACAGGGGCAAAGTCGTAAAAATAAGAGGTGCTCTAAATGGCCCGGGGTCGGGGCATCCATACCACAAGGTCCTTGTAGTACCATAGGAAGCCCGCGAGCAAAAGACTCCAACCTCTTAAGTTTGCCACTTTGCCCTCGATTGGCTTCCTTAGTGAACAAGGGCAAAGTGGTAAAAATAAGAGGTGCTCTAAATTGCCCGGGGTCGGGGCATCCATACCACAAGGTCCTGGTAGTACCATAGGAAGCCCGCGAGCAAAAAACTCCAACCTCTTAAGTTTGCCACTTTGCCCTCCATTGCCTTCCTTGTTGAACAAGGGCGAAGTGGTAAAAATAAGAGGTGCTGCAAATGGCCCGGGGTCGGGACATCCACACCTTAGGTCATGGTAGTACCATAGGAAGCCCGAGAGCAAAAAACTCCACCCTCTTAACTTTGCCACTTTGCCCTCAATCGGCTTCCTAAGTGATCAAGGGCAAAGTAGTAAAAATAAGTGGTGCTCCGAGTGGCCCGAGGTCGGGGAATCCATACGACAAGGTTATAGTAGTACGATAGGAAGCTCGTGAACAAAAAACTCAAACCTCTTATATTTGCCACTTTGCCCTCAATTGGCTTTCCATTCACCAAGGCCAAAGTGGTAAAAATAAGAGGAGCTCCGAATTGCCCAGGGTCAAGGCATCCACACCACAAGCTCATGGTAGGACCAAAGGAAGCCCGCGAGCAAAAAACTCCAACCTCTTAACTTTGCCACTTTGCCCTCAGTTGGATTCCTAGGTGAACAAGGGCAAAGAGGTAAAAATAAGAGGTGCTCCGAATGGCACGGGGTTGGGGCATGCATACCACATGGTCAAGGTAGTACCATAGGAAGCCCGTGAGCAAAAAACTCCCATCTCTTAAGTTTGCCCCTTTGCCCTCAATTGGCTTCCTAAGTGAACAAGGGCAAAGTGGTAAAAATAAGAGGTGCTCCAACAACCCGGGGTCGGGGCATCCATACGACAAGGTCATGGTAGTACCATAGGAAGCCCGTGAGCGAAAAACTCCAACAATTTAACTTTGCCACTCTGCCCTGAATTGGCTTCCTAAGTGAACAAGGGAAAAGTGGTAAAAATAAGACGTGTTCCGAATGGCTCGGGGTCGGGGCATCCATACCAGAAGGTCACGGTAGTACCATAGGAATCCCATGAGCAAAAAACTCCAACCTCTTTAGTTTGCCACTCTGCCCTGAATTGGCTTCCTAAGTGAACAAGGGCAAATTGGTAAAAATAAGAGGTGCTCCGAATCGCCCGGAGTCAGGGCATCCATACCACAAGGTTATGGTAATACGATAGGTAGCCCGTGAGCAAAAAACTCAAACCTCTTAAATTTGCCACTTTGCCCTCAATTGGCTTTCCAGTCACCAAGGGAAAAGTGGTAAAAATAAGAGGTGCTCCATGGCCCGGGGTCGGGGCATCCATATGACAAGGTCTCCGTAGTCCCATGGGAAGCCCGCGAGCAAAACACTCCACCCTCTTAACTTTGCCACTCTGCCCTGAATTGGCTTCCTAAGTGATCAAGAGCGAAGCGATAAAAATAAGAGGTGTTCCGAATGGCCCGGGGTTGGCGCATCCATACCACAAGGTCATGGTAGTAGCATAGGAATCCCGTGAGCAAAAAACTCCAACCTCTTAACTTTGCCATTCTTCCCTGAATTGGCTTCGTAAGTGAATAAAGGCAAAGTGGTAAAAATAAGAGGTGCTCTGAATGGCCCGGAGTCGGGGCATCCATACCACAAGATTATGGTAGTACGATAGGAAGCCCGTGAGCAAAAAACTCAAACCTCTTAAATTTGCTACTTTGCCCTCAATTGGCTTTCCACTCACCAAGGGCAAAGTGGTAAAAATAAGATGAGCTCCGAATTGCCCAGGGTCAAGGCATCCACACCACAAGCTCATGGTAGGACCATAGGAAGCCCGCGAGCAAAACACTCCAACCTCTTAACTTTGACACTTTGCCCTCAGTTGGCTTCCTAAGTGAACAAGGGCAAAGTGGTAAAAATAAGAGGTGCTCCGAATAGCCCGGGGTCGAGGCATCCATCCCACAAGGTCCTTGTAGTACCATAGGAAGCCCGCGAGCAAAAAACTCCAACCTCTTAAGTTGTCCACTTTGCCCTCGATTGGCTTCCTTAGTGAACAATGGCAAAGTCTTAAAAATAAGAGGTGCTCCGAATGGCACGGGGTCGGGGCATCCATACCACAAGGTCATGGTAGTACCATAGGAAGCCCTCGAGCAAAAAACTCCAACCTCTTAAGTTTGCCACTTTGCCCTCAATTGGCTTCCTTAAGTGATCAAGGGCAAAGTGATAAAATTAAGAGGTGCTCCGAATGGGCCGTGGTCGGGGCATCCATACCACAAGGTCATGGTAATAACATAGGAAGCGCGCGAGCAAAAAACTCCAACCTCTTAAGTTTGCCACTTTGCCCTCACTTGGCTTCCTAAGTGAACAAGGGCAAAGTTGTATAAATAAGAGGTGCTCCGAATGGCCTGGGGTCAGGGCATGCATACCACAAGGTCATGGTAGTACCATAGGAAGCCCGTGAGAAAAAAACTCCGACCTCTTAAGTTTGCCAATTTGCCCTCACTTGTCTTCCTAAGTGAACAAGGCAAAGTGGGGAAAATAAGAGGTGCTCCGAATGGCCCAAGTTCGGGGTTGGCATACCACAAGGTTCTTGTAGTACCATAGGAAGCCCGCGAGCAAAAAACTCCAACCTCTTAAGTTTGCGACTTAACCCTCAATTGCCTTCCTTGTTGAACAAGGGCGAAGTGGTGAAAATAAAAGGTGCTGCAAATTGCCCGGGGTTGGGACATCCACACCACAAGGTCATGGTAGTACCATAGGAAGCCCGAGAGCAAAGAACTCCACCCTCTTAACTTTGCCACTTTGCCCTCAATCGGCTTTCTAAGTGATCAAGGGCAAAGTAGTAAAAATAAGAGGTGCTCCGAATGGCCCTGGGTCGGGGCATCCATACTACCAGGTTATGGTAGTACGATAGGAAGCTCGTGAGCAAAAAACTCAAAACTATTATATTTGCCACTTTCCCCTCAATTGGCTTTCCACATACCAAGGGCAAAGTGGTAAAAATAAGAGGATCTCCGAATTGCCCAGGGTCGAGGCAACCACACCACAAGCTCATGGTAGGAGCATTGGAAGCCCACGAGCAAAAAACTCCAACCTCTTAACTTCGCCACTTTGCCCTCAGTTGGCTTCCTAGGTGAACAAGGGCAGAGTGGTAAAACTAAGAGGTGCTCCGAATGGCCCGGGGTCGGGGCATCCATACCACAAGGTCATGGTACTACCATAGGCAGCCCTCGAGCAAAAAACGCCAACCTCTTAAGTTTGCCGCTTTGCCCTCAATTGGCTTCCTTAAGTGATCAAGGGCAAAGTGGTAAAATTAAGAGGTGCTCCGAATGGCCCGTGGTCGGGTCATCCATACCACAAGGTCATGGTAATAACATAGGAAGCCCGCGAGCAAAAAACTCCAACCTCTTAAGTTTGCCACTTTGCCCTCAATTGGCTTCCTTAGTGAACAACGGCAAAGTGGTAAAAATAAGAGGTGCTCCGAATGGCCCGTGGTCGGGGCATCCATACCACAAGGTCATGGTAATAACATAGGAAGCCCGCGAGCAAAAAACTCCAACCTCTTAAGTTTGCCACTTTGCCCTCAATTGGCTTCCTTAGTGAACAATGGCAAAGTGGTAAAAATAAGAGGTGCTTCGAATGGCCCGGGTCGGGGCAACCATACCATAAGGTCCTTGTAGTACAATAGGAAGCCCGTGAGATAAAAACTCCAACCTCTTAACTTTGCCACTTTGCCCTCAATTGGTTTCCTTAGTGAACAAGGGCACAGTGTTAAAAATAAGAGGTGCTCCGAATGGCCCGGGGTCGAGCCATCCATACCACAAGGTCATGGTAGTACCATAGGAAGCCCTCG
This sequence comes from Cyclocarya paliurus, assembly GCA_029856935.1. Lineage (NCBI taxonomy): Eukaryota > Viridiplantae > Streptophyta > Magnoliopsida > Fagales > Juglandaceae > Cyclocarya > Cyclocarya paliurus. The sequence goes on along the minus strand of CM056956.1, from coordinate 13,482,294 downwards.
AGCAAAAAACTCCAACCTCCTAACTTTGCCACTTTCCCCTCAGCTGGCTTCCTAAGTGAACAAGGGCAAAGTGGTAAAAATAAGAGGTGCTCCGAATGGCCCGGGGTCGGGCATCCATACCACAAGGTCATGGTACTACCATAGTAAGCCCGCGAGCACAAATCTCCAACCTCTTAACTTTGCCACTTTGCCTTCAATTGGAATCCTAAGTGAACAAGGGCAAAGTGGTAAAAATAAGAGGTGCTCCGAATGGCCCGGGGCTGGGGCATCCATACCACAAGGTCATGGTAGTGCCATAGGAAGCCTGCAAGCAAAAACTCCAACCTCTTAAGCTTACCAATTTGCCCTCAATTGGCTTCCTAAGTGAACAAGGGCAAAGTGGTAAAAATAAGAGGTGCTCCGAATGGCCCGGGGTCGGGGCATCCATACCACAAGGTCATGGTAGTACCATAGGAAGCCCGCGAGCAAAAAAGTCCAACCTCTTAAGTTTGCCACTTTGCCCTCAATTGGCATCCTAAGTGATCAAAGGCAAAGTGGTAAACATAAGAGGCGCTCTGAATGGCCCGGGGTTGGGGCAACCATACCATAAGGTCCTTGTAGTACCATAGGAAGCCCGCGAGCAAAAAAATCCAACCTCTAAAGTTTGCCACTTTGCCCTCAATTGGCTTCCTTAGTGAACAAGGGCAAAGTGGTAAAAATAAGAGGTACTCCGAATTGCCCGGGGTAAGGGCAACCATACCACAAGGTCCTTGTAGTACCAGAGGAAGCCCGCAAGCAAACAACTCAAACCTCTCAAATTTACCACTATGCACTCAATTGGCTTTCCACTCACCAAGGGCAAAGTGGTAAAAATAGGAGGTGCACCGAATTGGCCGGGGTCGAGGCATCCACGCCACAAGGACATGGTAGGACCATAGGAAGCCCGCGAGCAAAAAACTCCAACCTCTTAAGTTTGCCACTTTGCCCTCAATTGGCTTCCTTAGTAAACGAGGGCAAAGTTGTAAAAATAAGAGGTGCTCCGAATGGCCCGGGGTCGGGGCATCCATACCACAAGGTCCTTGTACTGCCATAGGAAGCCCGCGAGCAAAAAACTCCAACCTCTTAAGTTTGCCACTTTGCCCTCAATTGGCTTCCTCAGTGATCAAGGGCAAAGTGGTAAAAATAAGAGGTGCTCCGAATGGCACGGGGTCGGAGCATCCATACCACAAGGTCATGGTAGTACCATAGGAAGCCCGCGAGAAAAAACTCCACCCTCTTAACTTTGCCACTTTGCCCTCAATTGGCTTCCTTAAGTGATCAAGGGCAAAGTGGTAAAAATAAGATGTGCTCCGAATGGCCCGGGGTCGGGGCATCCATACCACAAGGTCCTTGAAGTACCATAAGAAGCCCGCGAGCAAAAAAGTCCAACCTCTTAAGTTTGCCACTTTGCCCTCAATTGGCTTCCTAACTAAGTAAGGGCAAAGTGGTAAAAATAAGAGGTGCTCCAAATGGCCCGGGGTCGGGGCATCCATTCCGCAAGGTCCTTATAGTACCATAGGAAGACCGAGAGCAAAAAACTCAAACCTCTTAAATTTGCCACTTTGCCCTGAATTGGCTTTCCACTAACCAAGAGCATATTGGTAAAAGTAAGAGGTGCTCCGAATTTCTCAGGGTCGGCAAATCCATACCCCGAGTTCATTGTAGTAACATAGGAAGCCTGCGAGCAAAAAACTCCAACCTCTTAACTTTGTCACTTTGCCCTCAATCGGCCTCCCAACTAAGCAAGGGCAAAGTGGTAAAAATTAGAGGTGCTCCGAATGGCCCTAGGTCGGGGCATCCACAACACAAGGTCATGGTAGTACCATAGGAAGCCCGCGAGCATAAATCTCAAACCTCTTAAATTTCTCCCTTTGCCCTCAATTGGCTTCCCATGTAAGCAAGGGCAAAATGGTAAAAATAAGAGGTGCTCCAAATGGCCAGGGGTTGGAGCATGTACACCACAAGGGCATGGTAGTACCATAGGAAGCCCGCAAGCAAAAAACTCCAACCTCTTAACTTGGCCACTTTGCCCTCAATTGGCTTCCTAACTAAGTAAGGGCAAAGTGGTAAAAATAAAGGTGCTCAGAATGGCCCAAGGTCGGGGCATCCACACCACAAGGTCATGGCAGTACCATAGGAAACCCGCGAGCAAAAAAATCAAACCTCTTAAATTTGCCACTTTGCCCTCAATTGGCTTTCCACTAACCAAGGGCATATTGGTAAAAATAAGAGGTGCTCCGAATTTCTCAAGGTCGGCAAATCCATACACCGAGTTCATTGTAGTAACATAGGAAGCCCGCGAGCAAAAAACTCCAACCTCTTAACTTTGTCACTTTGCCCTCAATCGGCTTCCCAACTAAGCAAGGGCAAAGTGGTAAAAATTAGAGGTGCTCCGAATGGCCCTAGGTCGGGGCATCCACAACACAAGGTAATGGTAGTACCATAGGAAGCCCGCGAGCATAAAACTCAAACCTCTTAAATTTGCCACTTTGCCCTCAATTGGCTTCCCATGTAAGCAAGGGCAAAGTGGTAAAAATAAGAGGTGCTCCGAATGGCCCGGGGTTGGAGCAGGTACACCACAAGGTCATGGTAGTACCATAGGAAGCCCGCGAGCAAAAAACTCCAACCTCTTAAGTTTGCCACTTTTCCCTGAATTGGCTTCCTAAGTGAACAAGGGCAAAGTGGTAAAAATAAGAGGTGCTCCGAATGGCTCGGGGTCGGGGCATCCATACCACAAGGTCATGGTAGTACCATAGGAAGCCCGCAAGCAAAAAACTCAAACCTCTTAAGTTTACCACTTTGCCCTCAATTGGCTTCCTAACTAAGTAAGGGCAAAGTGGTAAAAATAAGAGGTGCTCCAAATGGCCCGGGGTCGGGGCATCCATTCCGCAAGGTCCTTATAGTACCATAGGAAGACCGAGAGCAAAAAACTCAAACCTCTTAAATTTGCCACTTTGCCCTGAATTGGCTTTCCACTAACCAAGAGCATATTGGTAAAAGTAAGAGGTGCTCCGAATTTCTCAGGGTCGGCAAATCCATACCCCGAGTTCATTGTAGTAACATAGGAAGCCTGCGAGCAAAAAACTCCAACCTCTTAACTTTGTCACTTTGCCCTCAATCGGCCTCCCAACTAAGCAAGGGCAAAGTGGTAAAAATTAGAGGTGCTCCGAATGGCCCTAGGTCGGGGCATCCACAACACAAGGTCATGGTAGTACCATAGGAAGCCCGCGAGCATAAATCTCAAACCTCTTAAATTTCTCCCTTTGCCCTCAATTGGCTTCCCATGTAAGCAAGGGCAAAATGGTAAAAATAAGAGGTGCTCCAAATGGCCAGGGGTTGGAGCATGTACACCACAAGGGCATGGTAGTACCATAGGAAGCCCGCAAGCAAAAAACTCCAACCTCTTAACTTGGCCACTTTGCCCTCAATTGGCTTCCTAACTAAGTAAGGGCAAAGTGGTAAAAATTAAAGGTGCTCAGAATGGCCCAAGGTCGGGGCATCCACACCACAAGGTCATGGCAGTACCATAGGAAACCCGCGAGCAAAAAAATCAAACCTCTTAAATTTGCCACTTTGCCCTCAATTGGCTTTCCACTAACCAAGGGCATATTGGTAAAAATAAGAGGTGCTCCGAATTTCTCAAGGTCGGCAAATCCATACACCGAGTTCATTGTAGTAACATAGGAAGCCCGCGAGCAAAAAACTCCAACCTCTTAACTTTGTCACTTTGCCCTCAATCGGCTTCCCAACTAAGCAAGGGCAAAGTGGTAAAAATTAGAGGTGCTCCGAATGGCCCTAGGTCGGGGCATCCACAACACAAGGTAATGGTAGTACCATAGGAAGCCCGCGAGCATAAAACTCAAACCTCTTAAATTTGCCACTTTGCCCTCAATTGGCTTCCCATGTAAGCAAGGGCAAAGTGGTAAAAATAAGAGGTGCTCCGAATGGCCCGGGGTTGGAGCAGGTACACCACAAGGTCATGGTAGTACCATAGGAAGCCCGCGAGCAAAAAACTCCAACCTCTTAAGTTTGCCACTTTTCCCTGAATTGGCTTCCTAAGTGAACAAGGGCAAAGTGGTAAACATAAGAGGTGCTCCGAATGGCTCGGGGTCGGGGCATCCATACCACAAGGTCATGGTAGTACCATAGGAAGCCCGCAAGCAAAAAACTCAAACCTCTTAAGTTTACCACTTTGCCTTCAATTGGATTCCTAAGTGAACAAGGGCAAAGTGGTAAAAATAAGAGGTGCTCCGAATGGCCTGGGGTCGGGGCATCTATACCCCAACGTCATGGTAGTACCATAGGAAGCCCGCGAGCAAAAAACTCCAACCTCTTAAGTTTGCCACTTTGCCCTTAATTGGCTTCCTAAGTGATCAAAGGCAAAGTGGTAAACGTAAGAGGTGCTCTGAATGGCCCGGGGTTGGGGCAACCATACCATAAGGTCCTTGTAGCACCATAGGAAGCCCGCGAGCAAAAAACTCCAACCTCTAAAGTTTGCCACTTTGCCCTCAATTGGTTTCCTTAGTGAACAAGGGCAAAGTGGTAAAAATAAGAGGTGCTCCGAATTACCCGGGGTCAGGGCAACTATACCATAAGGTCCTTGTAGTACCAGAGGAACACCGCGAGCAAAAAACTCAAACCTCTCAAATTTGCCACTTTGCCCTCAATTGGGTCTCCACTCACCAAGGGCAAAGTGGTAAAAATAGGAGGTGCACCGAATTGGCCGGGGTCGAGGCATCCACGCCACAAGGACATGGTAGGACCATAGGAAGCCCGCGAGCAAAAAACTCCAACCTCTTAAGTTTGCCACTTTGCCCTCAATTGGCTTCCTAAGTGATCAAAGGCAAAGTGGTAAACATAAGAGGTGCTCTGAATGGCCCGGGGTAGGGGCAACCATACCATAAGGTCCTTGTAGCACCATAGGAAGCCCGCGAGCAAAAAACTCCAACCTCTAAAGTTTGCCACTTTGCCCTCAATTGGCTTCCTTAGTGAACAAGGGCAAAGTGGTAAAAATAAGAGGTGCTCCGAATTACCCGGGGTCAGGGCAACCATACCATAAGGTCCTTGTAGTACCAGAGGAAGCCCGCGAGAGAAAAACTCAAACCTCTCAAATTTGCCGCTTTGCCCTCAATTGGCTTTCCACTCACCAAGGGCAAAGTGGTAGAAAAAGGAGGTGCACCGAATTGGTCGGGGTCGAGGCATCCACGCCACAAGGACATGGTAGGACCATAGGAAGCCCGCGAGCAAAAAACTCCACCCTCTTAACTTTGCCACTTTGCCCTCAATTGGCTTCCTTAAGTGATCAAGGGCAAAGTGGTAAAAATAAGATGTGCTCCGAATGGCCCGGGGTCGGGGCATCCATACCACAAGGTCCTTGAAGTACCATAGGAAGCCTGCGAGCAAAAAACTCCAACCTCTTAAGTTTGCCACTTTGCCCTCAATTGGCTTCCTAACTAAGGGCAAAGTGGTAAAAATAAGAGGTGCTCCAAATGGCCCGAGGTCGGGGCATCCATTCCGCAAGGTCCTTATAGTACCATAGGAAGACCGAGAGCAAAAAACTCAAACCTCTTAAATTTGCCACTTTGCCCTGAATTGGCTTTCCACTAACCAAGAGCATATTGGTAAAAGTAAGAGGTGCTCCGAATTTCTCAGGGTCGGCAAATCCATACCCCGAGTTCATTGTAGTAACATAGGTAGCCTGCGAGCAAGAAACCCCAACCTCTTAACTTTGTCACTTTGCCCTCAATCAGCCTCCCAACTAAGCAAGGGCAAAGTGGTAAAAATTAGAGGTGCTCCGAATGGCCCTAGGTCGGGGCATCCACAACACAAGGTCATGGTAGTACCATAGGAAGCCCGCGAGCATAAATCTCAAACTTCCTAAATTTCTCCCTTTGCCCTCAATTGGCTTCCCATGTAAGCAAGGGCAAAATGGTAAAAATAAGAGGTGCTCCGAATGGCCAGGGGTTGGAGCATGTACACCACAAGGTCATGGTAGTACCATAGGAAGCCCGCAAGCAAAAAACTCCAACCTCTTAACCTGGCCACTTTGCCCTCAATTGGCTTCCTAACTAAGTAAGGGCAAAGTGGTAAAAATTAAAGGTGCTCAGAATGGCCCGAGGTCGGGGCATCTACACCACAAGGTCATGGTAGTACCATAGGAAACCCGCGAGCAAAAAAATCAAACCTCTTAAATTTGCCACTTTGCCCTCAATTGGCTTTCCACTAACCAAGGGCATATTGGTAAAAATAAGAGGTGCTCCGACTTTCCCAAGGTCGGCAAATCCATACACCGAGTTCATTGTAGTAACATAGGAAGCCCGCGAGCAAAAAACTCCAACCTCTTAACTTTGTCACTTTGCCCTCAATCGGCTTCCCAACTAAGCAAGGGCAAAGTGGTAAAAATTAGAGGTGCTCCGAGTGGCCCTAGGTCGGGGCATCCACAACACAAGGTAATGGTAGTACCATAGGAAGCCCGCGAGCATAAAACTCAAACCTCTTAAATTTGCCACTTTGCCCTCAATTGGCTTCCCATGTAAGCAAGGGCAAAGTGGTAAAAATAAGAGGTGCTCTGAATGGCCCGGGGTTGGAGCATGTACACCACAAGGTCATGGTAGTACCATAGGAAGCCCGCGAGTAAAAAACTCCAACCTCTTAAGTTTGCCACTTTGCCCTGAATTGGCTTCCTAAGTGAACAAGGGCAAAGTGGTAAACATAAGAGGTGCTCCGAATGGCTCGGGGTCGGAGCATCCATACCACAAGGTCATGGTAGTACCATAGGAAGCCTGCAAGCAAAAAACTCAAACCTCTTAAGTTTACCACTTTGCCCTCAATTGGCTTCCTAAGTGAACAAGGGCAAAGTGGTAAAAATAAGAGGTGCTCCGAATGGCCCGGGGTTGGAGCATGTACACCACAAGGTCATGGTAGTACCATAGGAAGCCCGTGAGCAAAAAACTCCAACCTCTTAAGTTTGCCACTTTGCCCTGAATTGGCTTCCTAAGTGAACAAGGGCAAAGTGGTAAACATAAGAGGTGCTCCGAATGGCTCGGGGTCGGAGCATCCATACCACAAGGTCATTGTCGTAACATAGGAAGCCCGCGAGCAAAAAACTCCAACCTCTTAACTTTGTCACTTTGCCCTCAATCGGCTTCCCAACTAAGCATGGGCAAAGTGGTAAAAATTAGAGGTGCTCCGAATGGCCCTAGGTCGGGGCATCCACAACACAAGGTAATGGTAGTACCATAGGAAGCCCGCAAGCATAAAACTCAAACCTCTTAAATTTGCCACTTTGCCCTCAATTGGCTTCCCATGTAAGCAAGGGCAAAGTGGTAAACATAAGAGGTGCTCCGAATGGCCCGGGGTCGGGGCATCCATACCACAAGGTCATGGTAGTACCATAGGAAGCCCGCGAGCAAAGAACTCCAACCTCTTAAGTTTGCCACTTTGCCCTGAATTGGCTTCCTAAGTGAACAAGGGCAAAGTGGTAAACATAAGAGGTGCTCTGAATGGCTCGGGGTTGGGGCAACCATACCATAAGGTCCTTGTAGTAACATAGGAAGCCCGCGAGCAAAAAACTCCAACCTCTAAAGTTTGCCACTTTGCCCTCAATTGGCGTCCTAAGTGAACAAAGGCAAAGTGGTAAAAATAAGAGGTGCTCCGAATTACCCGGGGTCAGGGCAACCATACCATAAGGTCCTTGTAGTACCAGTGGAAAACCGCGAGCAAAAAACTCAAACCTCTCAAATTTGCCACTTTGCCCTCAATTGGGTCTCCACTCACCAAGGGCAAAGTGGTAAAAATAGGAGGTGCACCGAATTGGCCGGGGTCGAGGCATCCACGCCACAAGGACATGGTAGGACCATAGGAAGCCCGCGAGCAAAAAACTTCAACCTCTTAAGTTTGCCACTTTGCCCTCAATTGGCTTCCTTAGTAAACGAGTGCAAAGTTGTAAAAATAAGAGGTGCTCCGAATGGCCCGGGGTCGGGGCATCCATACCACAAGGTCCTTGTACTACCATAGGAAGCCCGCGAGCAAAAAACTCAGACCTCTTAAATTTGCCACTTTGCCCTCAATTGGCTTTCCACTAACCAAGGGCAAATTGGTAAAAATAAGAGGTGCTCCGAATTGCTCGGGGTCGAGGCATACATAACATCAGGTCGTGGTAGTAACATAGGAAGTCCGCGAGCAAAAAACTCGAACCTCTTAACTTGGCCACTTTACTCTCAATTGGCTTCCTAACTAAGTAAGGGCAAAGTGGTAAAAATAAGAGGTGCTCCGAATTGCTCGGAGTCGAGGCATACGTAGCACAAGGGCATGGTAGTAACATAGGAAGCCCGCGAGCAAAAAACTCCAACCTCTTTACTTTGTCACTTTGCCCTCAATCGGCTTCCTAACCAAGCAAGGGCAAAGTGGTAAAAATAAGAGGTGCTCCGAATGGCCCGAGGTCGGGGCGTCCATACCCCAAGCTCATGGTAGTAACATAGGAAGCCCACGACCAAAAAACTCCAACCTCTTAACTTGGCCACTTTGCCCTCAATTGGCTTCCTAACTAAGCATGGGCAAAGTAGTAAAAATAAGAGGTGCTCCAAATGGCTCGGGGTCGGGGCATCCACAACACAAGGTCATGGTAGTACCATAGGAAGCCTGCGAGCAAAAAACTCCAACCTCTTAACGTTGCCCTCAATTGGCTTCTTAACTAAGCAAAGGCAAAGTGGTAAAAATAAGAGGTGCTTCGAATGGTCCGAGGCCAGGGCATCAAAACCACAAGGTCGTGGTAGTACCATAGGAAGCCTGCAAGCAAAAAACTCCAACCTCTTAACTTTGCTACTGTGCCCTCAATTGGCTTCCTAAGTAAGCAAGGGCAAAGTGGTAAAAATCAGAGGTGCTCCGAAAGGCCCGGGGTTGGGGCATGCACACCACAAGGTCATGGTAGTACCATAGGAAGCCCGCGAGCAATAAACTCCAACCTCTTAACTTTGCCACATTGCCCTCAATTGGCTTCCTACTAAGCAAGGGCAAAGTGGTAAAAATAAGAGGTGCTCCGAATGGCCTGGGGTCGGGGCATCCATACCAAAAGATCCCATCAGAGCTTCATTGGTAAGCGTGCTTGGGGAAGAGTAGTACTAGGATGGGTGACGTCCTCAGTAGTCCAGGTGTTGCACCTCTCGTTTTTATTGATTATTTGAATTTTCTACAAGTAGCCTTTTGGGTGCGATCATAGCAATACTAATGCACCGGATCCCGTCAGAACTCCGCAGCTAAGCGTGCTTCTGTGAGAGTAGTACTAGGATGGGTGGCCTCCTGGAAAGTCTTCGTGTTTCACACCTCATTTTTATTTTTACACCACCAAGACAGGAATTAAAACAAACGACCTGTATGGTTTGGATTTTTCGTAAAATTGCGGACGCTGCATCGCAAAACCATGGGTATCGATCAGATAGCCGGTTGGCATAGGGATCGGAATGGCTTAAGTAGTTCAGACTCAGATTATATGAATCTACCACAAGTAGCCATATGGTTGCAATCATACCAGCACTAATACACTGGATCCCAACAGAATTCCTCAGTTAAGCGAGCTTGTGTGTGAGTAGTACTAGGATGGGTGACCTCCTCGGAAGTCCTCATATTGCACCCCTCATTTTTATTTTTACAGCATTAGGATAGGAATTAAAACAAGCGACCAGTATGGTTTGGATTTATTGTAAAATTGTGGACACCTCGTTGGAAAACCATGGGTATCGATCAGATAGCCGGTTGGCATAGGGATCGGAATGGCGTAAGTAGTTCAGACTCAGATTATATGAATTTACCACAAGTAGCCTTATGGTTGCAATCATTCCAGGACTAATACACTGGATCCCAACAGAATTTCGTAGTTAAGCGTGCTTGGGTGAGAGTAATACTAGGATGGGTGACCTCCTCGGAAGTCCTCATGTTGCACCCCTCGTTTTTTTTTTACCGCATTACGACATGAATTAAAACGAACGACCAGTATTGATGGGAACCAAGGTGGGCCTAGTCTTAAAGATCATTTGCAAGTTTCAGATGGGCTAATTAGAAGAAGATCAAGGAAGCAAGACAACAAATTAGTCTAAAATAATTGGGCTTGAGGATGCTTGGCCCACACATGTCTTATTTTTATGAATTAGGGTTTTGGGGAAGGCCTTGTATTTTGGCCAAGGGCTTATTTGGAAAGTTACATTCTAGAAACTAGGGTTTCAAGAGTTACTGTAGCTCGGCACTGTTCACGTCCGAATCACTGTAGCGAATTACTGTAGCGCCGTACAGTAGCCGCGGGTACTGTTCATCCGAGGGTAGTTTTGGAAGTATGGTTTATTTTGGGTTAGGGTTTCAATAGGGTTTTGGTTAAAACACTCTTTGTAGCCTCATTTGAAGATTAGACAATTTTGAATGTTATTTGTGAGTGAGTTTCTCCTCTTGTTCTTCATTGAACTTTTGAACTTATCAAAGGCAAATCACAACCTTTGTGGCGTTCCTCCTTGTAATCTGGGTTCTTGAGACGGGTTATTCATCGGGTCTAGATTTTAATATAATCTAGGTTCTTGAAACGAGTTCTCAGCGGGTCTAGATTCTCCATCCATTGACTTGATTTTGGCTTTCTTGGGTGCGTTTTCAAATTGATTATGGGTTCAAGGGATTCCCTTCCCGCGGGTTCATATCATTTGGTATTCAGAGCTCGGTTTCCAATCAGGTCTGATTCTATCTTATTTTTTATTGCATCTTTAATTCTAGGGCTTCATTGTTCTAGGGTTACGAAAAAAAAAAATTGAAACAAAAAGTACGCTGCCAAAATTCTTAGGGTTTTGGATTTGGCTGAAATTTGCATCTTCTAGGGTTTCAAAATTCTAGGGTTTCTTGCATCTCTAAGTTTGTCAATTGCTTGGAGTGCCGTTCCATTGATTCTCTTCTATTTCGTTGTCAGTTCTTATTTGTTTGAATTCAATTGCTTGATTTTCAATTGAATATTGCTATTTGTGATTGAATTAGAGAAAGGAAAAGAAGGGAAAAGAAAAGAAAAGAAAAGAAAAGAAAAGAAAGGAAAAGAAAAGAAAAGAAAAGAAAAGAAAAGAAAAGATAAGAAAGGAAAAAAAAATTCGAAAAAAAAAAAATTCGAAAAAAAAAAAAATTCGAAAAAAAAAAATATTCAAAAAATGAAGAAGAAGGTAGCATACATATTGGTTGTGCTACATTGTTACAACAAAGAGAAAAAAAGATATTTGTTGATTGAGCTTTATCATCAAAGGGGCCGAAAACATCTTTCTAGTGGGTATCTTGTTTTATCATTACTCTTTCCCTCGTATAAATTCCTTGTGTCTCGTGCCATTTTATTCATTCCTTATTTTTTGTTCTTGTCTCTTGGATTTATATTACTGGTTGGAATAATACAAGGTTGTATTGTCTTGATTTAGTTCAATTAGTTCTTAAAGAACTTGAGTGAGAAAACCATTGAGGTAAAAGGCAAGAGAGTGTGAGACTATTATTGGGAAAAGCCAATTCCGTTATTCGAGTGAAACACGAGTGGAGTGCCGTTATTCGAGTGTAAACACGTAAGGGAGTGTGTGAGGTTTTCCACTAACATTCTTTTTGTGTAGCACATTATGATGTCTCATAGGAGTGACTAATCACCAAAGGGGATGGCAGATAACTCATCTTTTGTGTTGCAAGCCATGCAACAACAATTTGAGCAGTTGAACTTGGTGTTGGATGAAGTGAGGGATAGGATGGATCAACGAGAAGTTCTGATTAGAAATTTGCAAGGTGGGAGAGATAAGAGGGGACCTGAGCCTAGTATTGAGAATGGGTATAAGAATGAAGAGTATAGTGAGTCTATTGTTGCCAGGCGTGCTCTCAATACACAAATTAGGATGGATGATACAGAGCAGCGGAGAGAGAACATTTTTCATACTAGATGCCACATCAACAACAAGGTATGTAATATGATCATTGATGTGAAGAGTTATATTAATTTGGCTAGCACTACTTTAGTTGAGAAATTGAGTTTACCTACCTTGAAACACCCTAGACCATACAAATTGCAGTGGTTGAGTGATTGTGGGGAGGTTAGGGTAAATAAGCAAGTGCTAGTTTCTTTTTCCATTGGAAAATACCAGGATATGGTGCTTTGTGATGTAGTGCCTATGCATGCTGGACATATTTTGCTGGGGAAGCGATGGCAGTATGATAGGAAGGTGATCTATGATGGGTTAAGGAACATGTACAGTTTTGAAAAGGATGGAAAAATAATCAAACTTGCTCCTTTAACTCCAACACAGGTCTATGGGGATCAACTGAAACTGAAAAGTGAGGATGCTCAAAAAAGAAAGTGTGAAAGTGAGAGTGATCAAAAAAGCAAAATTGAAAGTGAGGTTGAGCTAAATAGCGAAAGTGAATGTGAGATTGAGAAAAAAAGAAATAGTGAAACCTCAAGAAAAAGAGAGAATGAGTTGAAAAAAAATTGTGAGGCCGAGAAGTCAAAAAAAGATGAAGAAAAAGAGAGTGATAGAAAAAAAGAGAGTGAAAAGAAGAAAGAGAGTGAAAAAGAAAAGGAGAGTGGAAAGAAAAGGGAGAGTGAAGAAAGTGAGAGAAAAAAAAAAGAGAAAAGAGAGTTTTTATGCTAAGGTGAGTTTTAATAGTAACAAACTTGACATATGTTTGCCTAGTGTTATTGTCTCTTTGTTGCAGGGATATGAGGTCGTGTTTCCTAGCGGTGTGTTTAGTGGATTGCCACCTATTAGAAAGATAGAGCATTATATTGATTTTGAACTAGGTGCGACAATTCCTACTCGACCTTTCTTTGAAGAGCATGAGTCCTTGATGCACATGAAGGGACAAGGTAAGTTGAATAGAATGCATGCCAAGTGGGTGCAATTCGTTGAGACCTTTTCTCATGTAATTAAGTACACACAAGGTAAGGAAAGTTTTGTGGTTGATGCTTTAGCAAGAAGGTATGCCCTTATCATCATTTTAGATACAAAGTTATTGAGACTTGAATATGATAAACAATTGCATGCTAATGATGATGACTTTACTACTGTATATGGAGCGTGTGAGAAGGTATTGTTTGGTAAGTGCTATAGACTAGATTGGTATTTGTTTAGAGAGAATCAACTTTGTGAGCCTACTAATCTTATGCGTGAGATGCTAGTGCATGGATGTGGTTTACTTGGTCATTTTGGTGTAAAGTGCATTTTAAACATGTGGCGTGACCATGAATGGGAGTATTACTTGCCATTCATTGAGTTTGCATCTAATAGGAGTGGTCATTTTGGTGCAAGGAAAACTTTAAATGTGTTTCATGAACGTTTGTGGAAGTATTATTTTCCATTCATTGACATGTTGCATGAACGTTTGTGGGAGTATTGCTTGTCATTCATTGAGTTTGCATATTATTGGAGTGGTCATTTTGGTGCAAAGAAGATTTTAGACGTGATGCATGAATGTTTGTGTGAGTATCATTTGCCTTTCATTGACATGTTGCATAAATGTTTGTGGAAGTATCATTTGCCATTCATTCTTATGTTGCATAAAAGTTTGTGGGAGTATTGCTTGACATTCAGTGAGTTCACATATAATTGGGGTGGTCATTTTGAAATAAGAAAGATTTTAGATGTGTTTCATGAACATTTGAGGGAGTTTTGTTTGCCATTTATTGATTTTACATATAATTGGAGTGTTCATGCTACTACTAAAGTTTTACCTTCTGAAATTGTTTATAGACATAATCCATTTACTCCATTAGATTTAATGTCTTTACTTGTTGATGCCAGGAGTAGTTTGCATGGATTCTTCAAAATTCTTGAACAAATTAATGATAATGCTTATGAAGTGGATTTTCCAATTAAGTATAATGTCTTTGCTATTTTCAATGTCACTAACATTTTTCCCTTTGATCCAGGTGGAGATTCGAGGTCGAATCCTTTTGAAGAGAGGGGGAATGATGGGAACCAAGGTGGGCCTAGTCTTAAAGATCATTTGCAAGTTTCAGATGGGCTAATTAGAAGAAGATCAAGGAAGCAAGACAACAAATTAGTCTAAAATAATTGGGCTTGAGGATGCTTGGCCCACACATGTCTTATTTTTATGAATTAGGGTTTTGGGGAAGGCCTTGTATTTTGGCCAAGGGCTTATTTGGAAAGTTACATTCTAGAAACTAGGGTTTCAAGAGAGTACTGTAGCTCGGCACTGTTCACGTCCGAATCACTGTAGCGAATTACTGTAGCGCCGTACAGTAGCCGCGGGTACTGTTCATCCGAGGGTAGTTTTGGAAGTATGGTTTATTTTGGGTTAGGGTTTCAATAGGGTTTTGGTTAAAACACTCTTTGTAGCCTCATTTGAAGATTAGACAATTTTGAATGTTATTTGTGAGTGAGTTTCTCCTCTTGTTCTTCATTGAACTTTTGAACTTATCAAAGGCAAATCACAACCTTTGTGGCGTTCCTCCTTGTAATCTGGGTTCTTGAGACGGGTTATTCATCGGGTCTAGATTTTAATATAATCTAGGTTCTTGAAACGAGTTCTCAGCGGGTCTAGATTCTCCATCCATTGACTTGATTTTGGCTTTCTTGGGTGCGTTTTCAAATTGATTGTGGGTTCAAGGGATTCCCTTCCTACGGGTTCATATCAAGTATGGTTTGCATTTTTAGTAAAATTGCGGCCACCTCATCGCATAGCTATGGTTATCTATCAGATAGTCGGTTCGCATGGGGATCGGTAGGGTGAAAGTAGGTCGTATTAGGATTTTATGAATTTACCCCAAGTAGCCTTTTGGGTGAGATCATATTAGCACTAATACATCGGATCCCATCAGAACTCCAAAGTTAAGCGTGCTTGGGCGAGAGCACTATTAGGATGGGTGACCAACTGGGAAGTCCTCGTGTTGCACCCCTCGTTTTTATTTTTACTGCATTAGGACAAGAATTAAAACAAACGCCCAGTATGGTTTGGATTTTTCGTAAAATTGCGGACACCCCATCTTAAAACCATGGGTATCAATCAGAAAGCCGGTTGGCATGGGGATCAGAATGGCGCAAGTAGTTTAGACTCGGATTATATGAATTTACCGCAAGTAGCCTTATGGTTGCAATCATACCAGCACTAATGCACTGGATGCCAACCGAATTTCGCAGTTAAGCATGCTTTGGTGAGATTAGTACTAGGATGGGTGACCTCTTGGGAAGTCCTCGTGTTGCACCCATCATTTTTTTTACCGCATTACAACATGAATTAAACCAAACGACCAGCATGGTTTGGATTTTTAGTAAAATTGCGAACACCCCATCGCAAAACCAAGGGTATCGATCAGATAGCCAGTTTGCATGGGGATCGGAAGGGCGCAGGTAGTTCAGACTCGGGTTATATGAATTTACCGCAAGTAGCCTTATGGTTGCAATCATACCAGCACTAATGCATTGGATCCTATCAGAATTCCGCAGTTAAGCGTGCTTCGGTGAGAGTACTACTAGGATGGGTGACCTCCTGGGAAGTCCTCGTGTTGTACCCCTCATTTTTTTTAACGCATTACGATATGAATTAAAACGAACGACCAACATGGTTTGGATTTTTAGTAGAATTGCGAACACCCCATTGCATAACCATAGGTATCGATCAACCGATTCGCATGGGGATCGGAAGGGCGCAAGTTGGTCATTTTAGGATTATATGAATTTACCGAAAGTAGCCTTATGGGTGCTATCATACTAGCCTTATGAATTTAGTGGTTGGCACAGGGATCGGAATGGCATAAGTAGTTCAGACTCGGATTATATGAATTTACCGCAAGTAGCCTTTTGGTTGCAATCATTCAAGGACTAATACACTGGATCCCAACAGAATTCCGTAGTTAAGTGTGCTTGGGTGAAAGTAGTACTAGGATGGGTGACCTCCTTGGAAGTCCTCATGTTGCACCCCTCTTTTTTTTTTTTACCGCATTACGACATGAATTAAAAAGAACGACCAGTATGGTTTGCATTTTTATAAAATTGCAGCCACCTCATCGCGTAGCTATGGATATCTATCAGATAGTTGGTTCGCATGGGGATCGGTAGGGCGCAAGTAGGTCGTATTAGGATTTTATGAATTTATCCCAAGTAGCCTTTTGGGTGCGATCATACCAATACTAATACATCGAATCCCATTAGAACTCCACAGTTAAGTGTGCTTGGGCGAAAGTAGTACTAGGATGGGTGACCAACTGGGAAGTCTTCGTGTTGCACCCCTCATTTTTATTTTTACTGCATTAGTACAGGAATTAAAACAAATGACCAGTATGGTTTGGATTTTTCATAAAATTGCGGACACCCCATCGCAAAACCATGGGTGTCGATCAGATAGCCGGTTGGCATGGGGATAGGAATGGCGCAAGTAGTTTAGACTCGGATTATATGAAGTTACTGCAAGTAGCCTTATGGTTGCAATCATACCAGCACTAATGCACTGGATCCCAACCAAATTTCGCAGTTAAGCGTGCTTTGGTGAGAGTAGTACTAGGATGGGTGACCTCCTAGGAAGTCCTCGTGTTGCACCCATCGTTGTTTTACCGCATTACAACATGAATTAGACCGAACGACCAGCATGGTTTGGATTTTTAGTAAAATTGCAGACACCCTATTGCAAAACCAAGGGTATCAATCAGATAACCGATTGGCATGGAGATCGGAATGGTGCAAGTAGTTCAGACTCGGCTTATATGAATTTACCGCAAGTAGCCTTATAGTGTAGTGGTTGCTGCACTGCCGTGCGCCACCCTCCTGCGCCACCACCTCCACGGTAGCCTCCCCTCCCACCGGCCATCACCCTCCAGCAAGCTCAGCCTCCACCTTGCAGCCACCTTCTCCCCATGCACGTCCACACCTCCTCCATTCACGAGTTTACTGTGCATGTCCCTAGCCGGTGGCCAGGGTGGCGACGTGCAAGGCCACCCTGGCCACCGTACACCACCACTAGCATCCCTGAGTCCCCCCTTCCTCCTCCCCTGGACCCACAGCCGGAAGCCCCCTCCTCTACCTCACGGTTTCCCCCTCTCACACGCACGGGTCTCCTCCCCTCCACCACCGTACGTCGCCACCCATGGCGTGTGACCGCCATCTCCATTTTCCTTCGGCCACCATCAACCCATCCCAACCACCCATAGCCCCGATCTGCCATCCATACATGCACACTCTCCCTCACTCTCTCACAGCATCTCTCCCTCTCACACATGGGTTATTCCTCCCTCCACCATTGGGGACTGCCATACCACCACCACCGAGCCGCCATGGCTCCACCAGCAGCCTCCCTTGACCTGCCTTGGCCTTGCCCTAAACCCGAACCACCACTTTATGTGGTGGGCAGCCACTACACCTGGCTACATCCGCCATGCTACGCTCCTTGCCACCATCTTAAGGCCACCATGAGCCCTTCCAAGACCACACCTAGCTATCCAAACAATCACCATATGCGGTGTAGCCGCCTCGTACATTCCGGCATCATCGACTATGACGGTTAACGAGCAACACAAGGGTTATCATGTCGACGGTATAACTCTCTATCCCTCGTTATTTATGTTAAATGATAGTTAGTTGACTAGGTTGTGGACTGTGCTGTGTACGTGAAGTGTTGGGCATAGTTGGGAAGTGTGATGTGTAGTGTTGTGGGTTATGCTGTGAGGTGTGGCTGTAGTTTGTGTTGTAGGAGTGATGTGGTCTATAGTCTGAGGTGATGAGCATCGCTGTGTAGTCGGCTTATGGCCGGAAGTATGTGCAAAGTGGTTGGAAAGTATCAGAGTAGTGCAGCGGAAGCATGACTGGGCAGCATCACGAAGTGACATGGTCAATCAAGAAGTCATGCTGTGATGAGTTAGGATGTATGTCAGGTGATGGGATGAGGTCATGGTGTAGCTTGGGAATAGTCTCGAGCTATATGGCGTGACATAAGGTCTAGTTATAAAGAAAGTCATGTCGTGTTAAGTGTTGGTACAAACTGTCAAGAGGTACGGGTAGCATGAAGAGTCATGCTAGCCGGGTAAGAGAAGGTTGGTATCAGAGTATGGTGCTTGTCCATATGAACCTAAGACCAATGTATTATATGTTGGTCTTAGGTGATAAGGGGGTAAGGTACGTGTGTAGCCTGGTTAAACACATGTGCCGGACGGATTTACCATATGTAATGTGTAATTTTTCCTAAGCATGGTTACACGATGCTTAAGCCTCAGAGTGGCTTAGAGCCGTGTAACGTGTATGGATGGTCATGAGGATTAGAGTGAGCTAAGATATATGGAGGTAAGGACGAGTGTACTATCTAAGAATGAGATGCGTGACTTAGTAAGTCTAAGTCATGCGTCGGAACGTGGTTAATGAGAAGGATAAGACAGAGGTCTTAGTGTCTTAATCCTAAGGTGAATCACGAGTTCACCCTAGTGAGTAAGTACTCGAAGTAGAACGTTAGGGTTGAAAGCAATAGTGACTGTAAATAGGTCCCTAAAGGTTTATCATAGTAAAGGACACGTAAGAGCATGGGATAGAAGGAGAGTGTTTTAAGTAAAGCGTAGTTCTATTTCTAGTTCAGTTGCTTATGTACTAGATAGAGAATGACATTAAGGTTATATGTATGCATGTAGGTTGCCATCTGACACGCGCATGAATGGACTGCATGGTATGAAAGTAGCATGGAGTCTAGATAAGTGTTAGGTCCATGCCCTTCTAGAGTTTTCTAAAAAGATACTAAAAAGAAAACGGAACGCTTTCCCTTTGAAAAAGAAAAGAAAAGAAATGCTTTCCCTTTGAAAAGGCAGACGTTTTACGAAAAAGCACTCTAAGCATGACGTTTTTAAAGTATAAGTACGTACGACCCTTTTTGGCAGCCCCTTTTCACGCAACCAAAGTATTATTCTCATGCATGTGAATGGATGACTATATGCAGTACCTATTGTACGTATTTTCCACGAAAAGACATGGCATGAAAGATGATTTTCGGGCTCGCGCCCTGTGACTCCCCCAATCCCCACTTGGGATGGAACGGAGACTTGGAGCATTAGAACATGCAACACAAGGTTACATACCCCCGTACATGACAATTAATATGCAATGCACCTTAGTGTGCAACTAGCAGTATGCAATAATCGCAGTAGAAATAAAAGGTTAAAACATAAGATATGCCAGAATAACTAAAAACATCCCAACTTTATTAGAAAATTATCGTCTTCAAAATACCAATGTAGCATAGACTTGTATACAAAGTCATATTATTCTCTTCATCCGTGTTAAAGCATGAAGGACTTGGGCTATAAACATCAGCATTAAATCTAGCTTCTTCACAAAATTTGGCTCCTCCTCAAACATGTGGATCTAGTGCTCCATCAATCCCGTCCTGGTCAATTCCTGACACAACTTCTATCATTCCAAGTGGAATGATAGTGGTCCCATAAAAGGGTGGGATTTACTCTAAATCTCAGTAAGTTAAACAGTTAACTAGCACAAGGATAAATCGATCATGAAAAATAATACATATACAATGCATGAGATGCAGAAAATCAGTATGCATGTCTCCCATCCAGATTTCTCAACATCTTTTAAAAATATGGAGACACGGGTTTTTACTCAGTAAGTAATTTCGTCATCATTTTTTAGAAAACATAACTTCTTCATAAAAATTTCATCATAAACTTTCATCATCATAGACTTACATCATTATCTTAATTAATAACATAACGTGTGGTAACATCACAATTCCCCATATGCACTGTGAGTACCTGGTGACCATAGTACAATTCACGTTGAAACTACGTTGTCTATAGACTCGTTCTCAATGCATTGGTAAATATAACATTACATCATAAAATTCATAATGTGTACACCCACCAGTATTAGGTATTATAATATGTTGACTTCGCTTTGGCATTCTTTAAAAAGAATCCCTTCGAAGCCTGTTGACTGTTCTTCGTCAACCTAAGAGTTACCACTCCATTATTAAACACTCCAGAGTGGACAGAGGAGTTCCACCAGGATAATTCCCCATCCTGGCTTTTGGGGTCGTGACAAAATGATTTTTCATGCTATGCTTTGGAAAATGTTTCTCATGACATGTGCGTATATAGTAATTTTCATGTAAAAATGACATTTATAAATGTAATATGCAAAAATGATAAAAATTTCACATGTCATGTAGGTATGCAATCAATGTATCATATAACATGATAATTTATGCTAAAAAGGATAATTGAAGTATGAAATGAGCATTTATCAATAATTCATAAATAATCTATCAAGGTGTAAGTTAGAGGCTAACTTACAAACTTCTGGGAAAATTTGAAATTAGTGCCATAGCTGCGTAAATCATGTGCATACTAAGTTAGGGTTAATACTCTCATGGATAGGTTCAAAATCAAAAGCTCCAAAAATTGGATATTTACAAAAATATCCCTAGACTTTCAAAATTTTCCATTTAAGCCCTAAATTTTTACTAATGGCAAACGAACTCCAAATTTAACCCAATTTCATGGACTACATATTTTTGACATTATAAAACTATATATGTCCTTGGATTTGCAAAATTCAAAGTGAAACTTGTCCAATTAATCCCAACCCGTGGCATGCATCATAGTTGATGCCTATGTGTATTTTCAACTATTGATCCCTATGAATGCATGCATATGAGATTTTCTTTAATCACTAATGATCACTAACATTTTTAGGGACATTATTAAGCCTAATCCTTGAGTAATAAAATTCATCTCAACACTTAATCAAAGCTAATAAATCCTTAATCACCAATATGCTTAAAACCGATCCATGCTTGAAGATCAAAACAAGATAGATTTGAAACCTATCATGGCATGGTTCTAACCACAAATTTAACATTCCATAATCATGTTAGGATAACGATAGATCATATAAAATCATGCTTAGTGCATGCCATAGCTAAATTTCTATTTAAAACATTCAATTATTCAAACCTTGCTTTAATTGACTCGGTTTTGCATTAAGCATCATAACCTTCTCAAAACTCAACCAAATTTCGTACCAACACTTGGAAAAAAAACTTGAAATGCTAGCTAAGATCAAAAGGAAGAAAACTTACAAATTTCTTGGCCTTTCAAGCACTCTAGACTGCCTTAGATAAGAACACTCAAGAACTCACCAAAACTCACTCGGTTTGCACTCTTTTGATCTCTAAGAGGGGCAAATGCTCTCAAGGCTCAAGAGGATGCTTGGAGCTGTGGTGTGGGTGAAATTAGAAGGGGAGGGAAGTATTTATAGGAGGCCAAGGGGTGAGGGGCGTTGGCTTGGGTGCTTGGTGATTGGGTGATGTGGGAGGTGCTCAAATCTGAAAAATTTCCAGATTTGCTTGCATGAGCTTAGGTCAGCTTGTACAGGGGGAATAGTGGCCTAAAACTACCATGATTCCCTCTCCACAGTTGCTACATTGATCCTAGAAGGCAGGTCTGGTTGTGGGGCATCATTTGGGTGGTAGAAAAACCATCAAACAACCCTTGAAAAAAGGTGGATGGAGGTGGTTTTGTGGTGGCAGAAAATCAGTTCGGTTTTGGATGTTTTTGGGCAGCAAAAATGAGTCAAAATCCTTCATGATGGTCATGGGACTTCTTGGTGATTGGGTGGAGAAGGAGGTGGCGTGGGGTGGTGGTGCAAACCATGGCAGAAGGCTGGTTCAAATTCAATCCAAACCATTCCTACACAAACTAGACCAAGGTGCACCCGGTTTGATTTAAGGAATTGGTTTGTGCAAGTAATTTCGTCCAAGGCTCAAACTGAATTTGGGAGGGTCTTATGAGGTGTTTAAGGACCATATTAACCTTGAGGACAAACCACAAAAATGTTGGATGCAAGGGTAAAACAGTCCAAGCATTACAAAGGGCAATGCACAAAACTGATTGAAGCATGGTTTGGGCTTGTTATGAAATTTTTCATAATGACATGTGGGTTGGTTTAGCTAGGTCATTAATAGGGTTTTAATCAAGGTTTAAGGGAGTATTAATTCAAGAAAATTTTAATTAAAAAGTTAAAGAAAATATTAAGTACAATTAAGCTCCAAAGCATGACTTAAAGTGCACCAACCCCAAGCATGAAGGTTAATGGCCTTAGCCAATTTTTAAAACTTAATTTGGGTACTTTGAGTGTGATTTGGATTTAAGAAAACTAATGATATGGTGTATTGGGCTTTTGGCCTTGAATGGTGAAATGAGCCCAAATATGGTTTTTTGGGTCATGTGGGCTTAAGGGCTCAAACATGGTTAATGGTTTAAGGACTCTTGGGCTTTGAATGAGAGGTCCTCATTTTACAGATTTATAGGGTTAAAAAGAAACCTCAAGATCTACTAAATTGGGTTAGAAAAGATTTGACTTGGCCTAACTGGGCTATGGGTCCATTCTATACCAAGTTTGGCCCAAAGGTCTTATGCATTCCTTATAGTTGGGCCATAACTAGTCTTAAATTCCTTAAGGCTTGGTTCCAAGTTTTCTTGGGTTTGGACCAAGAATGCTCTAAAGTCCTAAAAAGTCTCACCAAAATTACTAATAGGCTTGCCTCTCTAATCCTTAGCTCATTAACACTAAGTACCATGATTAACGCTAATCCCACTATCAACCTTAATGTAAGTAATTAATCCATAATTAAGAGCCTAGTACCTCCATTCTTACTAAGTTAGGCCCAATAGCCTTATGTACTTTTCATTGAGCCTATTTTTTACAGTCCTCCAAGAAAGGCTTCAAACTTTATATCTCTCATGTTGGGCCTATGGTCTTTTTAACATCTTAACCTTCGTCCATCGCATCCTTAGTGCATTAGAGGCCTAAAGTCTTATATCCATCAAGTTGGGCCTAATGCCTTAATGTCTCTCTAAGCCTTTATACCCAAAAAGCTTGGGTCCTTAATAAACCAATATCTTGGGGCCTTCCTAAGTCCATCAACAATTTTACCCAAATTGCTTAACCCATTGTTGTGACAACCATCCAATGTGCAATGTGTCATTCCCTTATGGGCCTCTTGGTTTCTTATCCTCAAAATTAATAAATCACTAAAAATTCTCCAATCAACCTCCAAGAATTTCATTTTCCTCAAAAATCAATATTACACTAAAATCTTCTAATAATTCTACTAAACCCAAAGTATATGTCCTTTTTGCCAAATCAAATATCTCAAAACGTTCTTATTTTCAAATAGCTCAACTCCTAATTAACTAGGATTAAGGCTACTAAGGTCAAGGCCTAAGGGCATTTTTAGGCAGGGTGTTACATGCCCCAAACGACGTTTTCTCATGAAAGGACTGCTTTCCCATGAAAGGACTGTTAAATGAATGAAAAGAAAAGAATGAATACTCATGCTCATGCAAATGAAATGAATGAAAACTCCAGCTCTTTAGAGTTGACATGAAAGACTGAATGAAAGAAAGAAAGGCATGAAAACATGAATGTATGAAGAAACATAACGGCCATATGAATGAAAGGGGTACCCAATGAATGAATGGGCAGATTGCAATGCCGGACAGTAGTATCTGGTAGTGCACCCAGTGCTGTACCCTGACGGAATGAGATTCCAACCTGTGGCCACGAGCGAATCCATTGGCTATAGGGCCGCTAACCCTAGCACGCAGAGCGTAACAGTGTGCACTGGCCTATGAAAGTGAAACGAAAAGAATGTATGAATGCATGACATTCTTCAAGAAATGAAGGCACTGGTGGGAGAAACTTTTTATGAAAAGGAAACCATTTTCGTTTAAAAAAGAAAGCCCCGCTAGTGATGTTTGCAAAGGAATGCATGTATGCATGTATGTATATTATGTATAGAATGATAAATACATGACTGAGAACCTACGTTGTTATATTTTAACTGTATGAAACAATGTTTACTGAGTATTCGACTCATTTTAGTTTTTATATGTGCCCCTCCCCCCACAGGAACTGAATGAGCAGTACGCTCAGGACAGGCACGGCCAAAGGGGAAGAGCACGAAAGTCTAGGCACGAGAGTCGTAACTGTATAAGAGGCCTTTTTATTTTAAGATTTTTGTTTTCCACTCTTTTATTCAAAAGGCACATTTTATCTTATAACGTAGAGTCTTGCACCCTGGGAACGAAAGTAAAATGTTTTAAATCGAATGGTAATTCCCATCATTCTTTCTAAAATATTTCATAAAAACACCCACCACAAGGACGGGCGTTACAAGAACGACTTATTTATGGCAATTTTTGTTTTTATTTGCGACAAATAGAGTTGCCGAAATAAGTACATTTTGCGACAAACGGTGGTTTTGCCAGATAAGATATTTAAATTGGCATTTTATTTTTTGCAATCTTGCTGACATCTTTTTTGCAAGAAAATTTTTTTTTGTGACAGTTTCTTATGCCTTTTGTGACAAAATTAGTACTCGCAAAAAGTCATATTTATTGTAAGGAATGCACAAGATTTACATATTCTAACACTCTATATATCATTACTAATATGGATAACATGATATTAATAAGAGGTCATCATATTAGAATTAATTATACAAGCGAAATGATTTGTACAAGTTCTAAATAGACAAATCTCGTGCAAGCTTTTGTAAAAAAAGTAAACTCTACTTTAAAAAATGCAAAAAAGAAAACTATTATTTTGTAGTGAGACACAATTTTTTATAAGGGACTTGTATATTATTTGTGTATTTAAAATTTACACTCGTTACTCTCAGTAATTAATCCTTATCCTGGCTTGTTTAAGGCTTCTAACACTGTCTCTGGCCCAACATGGGTGAGAGCCCAGGTGTTATGTGGAACCCATTCCTGGCAACATTTAAAAACTGTTTCCCCGCCAATTTGTGTCCCCATTCCTTGGCTTGCGCTGAGATCTGACACTATCGTAGGCGCTTTGGGGGGATAGGGTTCTTCGCTCTCTCTCGAGAGTCGGATAGGGGAACGAAATAGAGATCGTTCGGTCACAGAGGACAGCTCTCCACTACGATGCCGTATCGAACCTCCCTCTCTACCTCTCCGCTCCACCGCTCGAAGTCAGACTCGATGATTTCGAGCTCTTTGCCATGGATCGCCTCCGCGGTAATCCACTTCTCATCTTCTTCACTTTTACTCTTCCACTTCTTATTACTATCCATGAAATTCCTCTCTGAGCTAAACTTCTCGAACGGAAATTTGGAGAAATTTACTCTCTTCGAATTTATTTTGTGAGGATTATATTTATGCTTCGTTTGGTTCTCGAGCAACTGTACAAAAACAATCAGATCGATCAATTATTTGATTCCTACACATTCCTCTCCTTTTTCAAAGCAATCGATCGAGATGTAGGGTTTTTATTTTTCTTTTCTGTCACGGGTGCTTGGGGGCTGGGCCTTGAGGAGGAAGGAGGGTTATGCTTAGGTGCAGGGATGATCTGCTGTGGGAAATGACTTGGATGCGTGAAGAGAGGGAGGCTGATTGCAGTGGAGGGAAGTAACGTCCTTAACTGCCTTTTGAATGAAACGGGGCGTTTGAGGGGGGGCTTAATGATACGGTGCGGTTTGCATGGTTAATGAGGGTGTCGTTTTACTTGTAATATGTTGTGTTTTGATTGTAAGTAAAACGGTGAGTTTCTTTTAAGCTTTCCAGCTTGCGTTTAATGTTGTAGATGATGTCGTTTGGGTCGTCTTCATGCTCTGCGTCTATATAAGCAGTGCAGACTCGTTGATTTACGTACGTTGAATCTTTGGAAGTATTTCTGTTTGGAGGTTGGGAATTCCTCGAAAATTCCTTGTTAAGATTCACTAGGGAATCTTGCATCATTGAATCAAATCATTAGTGAACTGTGTCATTGAGTTCTTTACCGATTCTGTAGTTGAATTCAGTAGCGTATTACTGTGTTTAGTTACAAGTAAGCACGTTACAAGTGGTATCAGTAGTAGTCGATCCTTACAACGATTCCTTAATGGCGGAAGGGACGCGTGCAGCTCTGAAAGGCCTCCAAGAAACTTCACAAAAACAGCAAGAGATGGTGCAGCATCAGTTAGAGCATCATCAGCAGGCTATTGCGGGGATAACAGAAAGGTTAGATCAATTTTCTGATATGTTGAGATCTGTTGTTGATTCTGTTGGTGTTAATGCTCGGAGAGAAAGAGAGGTATCTAATGATCCTAGAAATAATGAGGAACGGAGTGTGGTGCAGAGAGGTTTTAGACTTGATTGTCCACATTTTAGTGGTGAGGATCCAGCTGGTTGGATCTTCAAGACCAATCAGTATTTTGATTGCTTTCAAGTGCCTTTTCATCAGAAGTTGATGGTGGCATCACATCATATGGAAGGTGAGGCTTTGGTATGGTACCAAAATGCCTTAAAATCAGGTCAATTTAATTCGTGGGAGACTTTAGTTGTGGCTTTACAAACTAGGTTTGGGCCTTCACAATTTGATGATCCTATGGAGGCATTAACTAGATTGAAACAAACTACATCTCTTAGTTTGTACACATCACAATTTGAGGCTTTGACTAATAGAGTTACTGGTTTGTCTGAGAGACATATGCTGAGTTGCTTTATCAGTGGGTTAAAGGATGAGATCCGTATTCCTGTGAAGATGTTTAATCCTCGTAGCCTTGGGGCTGCTTTTGGCCTGGCTAAGTTGCAAGAGGAACTGGTGATGTCCTCAAGGAAATCATGGAAGCAAAATGTAAGCTTTGGAGATAAAGCTACTGTTGATAATGTGTTCAATTCTGGTCAGAAAATGAACTTTAATGGAAGGAGAATGACATCTCTCCAGATGGATGAAAAAAGGAAGAAGGGTTTATGTTATCATTGTGAGGAAAAGTGGAGCCCTAATCATGTGTGTAAAGCGCATAAGGTTTACCTTTTGCAAGGAGAGAATGAGACTTTGGAAGAATCTAATGGTGCAGTCCAACAAGAACTAGCAGCAGTACTTCTGGAACAAGGGGTGCAACAATCTGAAGAACTTGAAGTATCACTTCATGCTATTTCAGGTTGTGTCAATAGTAATGCAATGAAACTTTTAGGGAGAATTGGTTCTTTGAGTGTGGAGATCCTGGTGGATTCGGGAAGCACTCATAATTTTTTAGATCCCTTGGTGGTTGAAGCAGCCAAATTATCTGTTCAAAAAGATGTAGGCTTGCAAGTTAAGGTAGCCAATGGTGCACGAGTTATGAGTCATGGTAAATGTGAAGAAACAGTGACTATTCAGGGCTCGAAGTTTGTGGTTCCATTCCATATTTTGGAACTTGGTGGTTGTGATGTTGTTCTAGGGGTTCAATGGCTTAAAACCTTGGGCTCTATTCAATGGAACTTTAATAACATGTCTTTGCAGTTTGAGAGGGATGGTATCAAGCTGCTACTGCAGGGTCTCATGTCTGATCAATTGCAAGTTGAGGATGGAGCCAACCTGTTGAAATCTTCCTTTATTGGCCAGCAAGGGTGGTTGTGTCAGTTGGTGGCAGTGGAGGAACAAAGAGAAGGAGTGGCAGTATTAAAAGAAGTGGAGGATCTGTTGCAGCAGTTTGCTGCTGTGTTTGAGGAGCCTGTCGGTTTGCCACCTCCTAGAGTATTTGATCATCAAATAGTGCTGAAGGAGGGCACTCCTCCTGTTTCTGTGAGGCCTTAT
This sequence comes from Cyclocarya paliurus, assembly GCA_029856935.1. NCBI lineage: Eukaryota > Viridiplantae > Streptophyta > Magnoliopsida > Fagales > Juglandaceae > Cyclocarya > Cyclocarya paliurus. The sequence goes on along the minus strand of CM056956.1, from coordinate 13,454,701 downwards.
AGGTACCCTCACTACCAAAAATCCGAGATAGAGAAAATTGTTAAGGATTTACTGACAAATGGGGTGATTAGACCAAGCCAAAGTCCATTTTCTTCACCTGTATTGTTAGTAAAAAAAGCAGATGGCACATGGAGAATGTGTATGGACTATAGAGCTCTCAATCAAGAAACTGTTAAGGACAAGTTCCCTATTCCTGTGATAGATGAGCTCTTGGATGAACTTTATGGAGCAAGGTATTTTTCTAAGCTTGATTTAAGATCAGGTTATCATCAAATCAGAGTTAAAGAAGAGGATATTCCTAAGACAGCATTTAGAACTCATGAAGGCCATTATGAGTTCTTAGTAATGCCTTTTGGGCTTACTAATGCACCAGCCACATTTCAAGGTTTAATGAACCATGTCTTTAAACCTTTCCTTAGGAAATTTGTCTTAGTTTTTTTTGATGACATTCTGATATACAGCCGAGATTTAGCACAACATTTGAAGCATTTATGGACAGTTTTATCTGTTCTACAGCAGAATTCCTTGTTTGCAAAAAAGTCCAAATGTAGGTTTGGGGTGAAGGAAGTTGATTACTTGGGCCATATTATTTCGGGTGAAGGGGTAAAGGCAGACCCTACCAAGATTTCTGCTATGATTGACTGGCCTGTTCCTAAGTCTGTTAAAGCTTTGAGGGGTTTTCTCGGTTTAACAGGTTATTACAGGAAATTTATCAGAGATTATGGTTCAATAGCTGCTCCACTTACTCTATTGTTGAAAAAGAATTCATTTGAGTGGAATGAAGAGGCTGGGAGAGCTTTTTTGCAACTCAAACATGCAGTAGCTCATCCTCCAGTTTTGAAGCTGCCTGATTTTTCTCAGGAGTTTTCCATTGAGTGTGATGCTTCTGGAATTGGGCTAGGGGCTGTGTTGATGCAGAATAATCAGCCTATTGCTTATTTTAGTAAAGCCCTCAAGGGTAAAGCATTGCTCTTGTCTACTTATGAGAAAGAATTCCTGGCTTTGGTTAGTGCAGTGGGCAAATGGAGACCTTATTTACTAGGTCAGCCATTTAAAATCAGAACTGATCAGCAAGCTCTCAAGCATTTGTTAGAACAGAAGATAGCTACAGAGGCACAACATAAGTGGATTTCAAAACTGATGGGCTATGATTTTAGAGTGGAATACAAAAAAGGAAGGGATAACAAAGTGGCTGATGCTCTTTCCAGGAAGATGGAAGATGATTCTGCTGTACTGGCACTGATTTCTTTTCCCACTCCTGTGTGGTTGACTGAACTAAAGCAAAGCTACTCAGAGTCCTCTCACTTTACTCAAGTGATTGAGTCTTTGGGGAAGGGTGAATTAGTCTCGGGTAATTTTTCCTTGCAGCAAGGAATTTTACTAAGGAAAGGGAAAATATTGGTTGTTCCTGGCTCATCCTTTCAGAGGAAGGTCTTGCAGTATATTCATTCCAGTCCTGAGGCTGGTCATGTTGGTTATCATAAAACTTTACACAAAGCCAAACTGGATTTCTATTGGCCTGGTATGAGGAAGGACATCAGAAGGTTGGTTAAGGAATGTCAAGTCTGTCAAGTTAACAAGTCAGAAAATGCTTTTCCTGCTGGGTTGCTCCAGCCCTTGCCGATTCCTCAGACTCCTTGGCTCGATATTGCCATGGATTTTATTGAGGGTCTTCCACCTTCTAATGGTAGGACAGTGATTTTTACAGTGGTGGATAGAATGACTAAGTTTGGTCATTTTTTCTCTCTGTCTCACCCATATACAGCAGCTAGAGTGGCTGAAGTTTTTTTTTCTGGGGTTTTCAAGCTTCATGGATTACCTAGGACTATTGTGTCAGATCGGGATGTAGTTTTCACCAGCTTGTTTTGGCAGGAATTGTTTAAAGCGCAAGGTACAACCTTGGCCATGAGCTCAGCTTACCATCCTCAATCTGATGGCCAAGCTGAGGCTTTAAATAAGGCTGTTGAAGCCTACTTGAGAGCTTATAGTGGTTCCAAACCAAAGAGCTGGAATACTTGGCTTCCTATGGCTGAATGGCATTATAATACATCAGTGCATTCATCTACAGGAATTTCTCCATTTCAGGCTCTATATGGCATGCCACCCCCGAGGTTGTTGTCTTATGTAGCAGGCACCACTGCTAATGAGGCAGTAGACCAGCACTTGAAGAGTAGAGAGCAGATCCTGTCTGTACTTAAGGAAAACTTAAGAAAGGCTCAAAGTAGAATGAAATGGTTCGCTGACAAAAAAAGGTTAGACAGATCCTTTGTTGAGGGTGATTGGGTTTTCCTTAAACTTCAGCCTTATAGGCAAAAGTCAGTGGCTATGAGGCATAACATGAAGTTGGCCCCTCGGTATTATGGTCCCTTTCAAGTGATTCAGAAAATAGGGACAGTTGCTTATAAATTGGAGCTGCCTAAGACATCAAAGATCCATCCAGTTTTTCATGTTTCTTGCCTTAAGAAGAAACTAGGGGATCAAATTTCTCCTTTACCTACACTACCTCCAGTGGATGAGGAAGGGGCTATTCAACCTGAGCCTGAGCAGCTTTTGAAGCGTAGGATGAAGAAGGTGGGGGACCACGCTGCTACTGAAGTCTTGGTTAAGTGGGTAGGGGCTACTGTAGAGGACAGTTCTTGGGAGCTGCTGTATAAATTGAAGACTGCATATCCTCACTTGGTGGGTTCGGTTCTGTGATGGTCACGGGTGCCTTGGGGGCAAGGCCTTGAAGAGGAGGAGATTGTCACGGGTGCTTGGGGGCTGGGCCTTGAGGAGGAAGGAGGGTTATGCTTAGGTGCAGGGATGATCTGCTGTGGGAAATGACTTGGATGCGTGAAGAGAGGGAGGCTGATTGCAGTGGAGGGAAGTAACGTCCTTAACTGCCTTTTGAATGAAACGGGGCGTTTGAGGGGGGGCTTAATGATACGGTGCGGTTTGCATGGTTAATGAGGGTGTCGTTTTACTTGTAATATGTTGTGTTTTGATTGTAAGTAAAACGGTGAGTTTCTTTTAAGCTTTCCAGCTTGCGTTTAATGTTGTAGATGATGTCGTTTGGGTCGTCTTCATGCTCTGCGTCTATATAAGCAGTGCAGACTCGTTGATTTACGTACGTTGAATCTTTGGAAGTATTTCTGTTTGGAGGTTGGGAATTCCTCGAAAATTCCTTGTTAAGATTCACTAGGGAATCTTGCATCATTGAATCAAATCATTAGTGAACTGTGTCATTGAGTTCTTTACCGATTCTGTAGTTGAATTCAGTAGCGTATTACTGTGTTTAGTTACAAGTAAGCACGTTACATTTTCTTTTTTTTTTCATATTTTTTCTTGTTTAAAAGTTTTACCGATCCTTTGGCTGCTAAAAATATCTAGGAAAAGATAGAAATATTTAAGTGTGTGACTGTTTTTTAATACCTAATTGGAGCATTCAACAGCTATATGGCTCCGTTTTATTGAGCTTTCTTCCTTACTAAAGACAAAATGATGTAGATATGACATCGACCTTATAGTTACTTTGATTTTTGTTGCCTTTGTCATCTGACTTCAAATTTTCAACACGTGTTCTTCCAGAGTTGCGCTAATTCTGGGCTATTGTTTCTGTTGCAGTTCTTAAAGGGATTTCTGATGCTTTGTCCCGTGGAAAGAAGCCGGAAGAAATGGGACAAGTGGTAAATTTTATCGCTTAAAATTAATCATTTCCCGACATTAGTTCCATTTTAACCTACATGCTTTGCACAGGTAGATGATCTATGCAAAGCAAATATGAGGCATCCGGAGGCATCTGAGCTTGTCAACAAGGATATTATATCCCACTTTGTTCTCCGTCTCGCATATTGCAGAACGTGAGATTTTGGTCCATTAGCTCTGTGCTTATATTTTTCTTTTTATGGTTTATCCTAAAACCTCTAATTCTAATTGCAAAATGTTGCGTCTTAGGGAGGACTTGAGAAAATGGTTTCTTTCCATGGAGACTGCGCTATTTCGTTACCGTTTCCGGTTTAAAAGCGCTGAAGCTCAGGTAGGCTCTGCTTATTCTATGTAGCAAGTTATTTTTCTCTTTTGAGATTCTATGTAGCACTTGGTTCTTCATTCACGTCAGACGGTGATCCTTCGTTTGGATTACAGAGAGCACTGATGGCTGAATTTGACCTTCCATACAAAGCAGTTAGTAACGCATAATTTGAGGTAATTATGTGCAATCTGGTTAATAGAGAAAACTTTGCAAATATATGCAACTGCTTGTAAAAGTAAGGTATTATTCTAATTCGTTAGACGACTGACCTCAGCCCATCTAATTCTCAAACATATAGTGCCTAAGCCTTCTGGAGTTTCAACCATTGTAAGTTTTATTGGTTAACTCATTTTCCTCCACAGAGTACGAAGGACAAATTGAGCCAAGTTGCACGTTCCATCGGTCCGCCGTCATCAACTGGTACTGAGTTCAGTGGCCACTTATCATCTCAAAAACATTTTTGTTCTGTGTTTTGGTCCTAATGGGTGCACACCACGCACTTGAGTGAATGTAATTTTCACCACGATTGCGTTAATAAGAGTTTGAGTCAGTACTATAAATTCTATTTTATCCTGGGATCTGAAAGCGACTTCCTTGCGTTGTATTGTCTTAAGTATTCGGTGCAGGTACTGAAATATAATAAAATCTATAAATTTCTCTTGGGCTTTGAATGGTACTAAAAAAAGGAACCTCTCTCATCAAACAAATGGTTTGAAAGTTTATTTTGGTTAGTCCTCACATTCATCCAGTAGAAAAAAATTCAAGGCCAAGGCCTTTTCCTTATGCACTTTTTCTGCATGTTCAAGAATCCAATTATTGAGGTCAAAAGTATGTGTACATTACCGTGCCTCTTCAAATCTTGCTCACTGGCTGTTTTGGAAAGAAAAAGATCTACAATTCTAGAAAATTTTGGTTCCTTCTTCTTGAAGTCTAGCTTCTGACCGTAAAAGTTTTAGCTTTCATAGCTATTATTATTATTTTTTATATTCTAATCGTCTCTCTTTTTGTTTCTGCACCTTCTTTTGCAGCTGATGCTGTATTCTACAAGGTTAGTTTATTGTTGTTTTCTTCTCATCTGTTTTAGAAAAAGATATGTTAGTTTTATAGGCGGATATCCTGGTACAGATTATGGATAAGGTTAAAAATGATATTGAATGTATAAAAAATATTCGCTTATAAAGTCTTGCCATCATGCAAATATGATTGTATGCTCAGAACTTTTATTGGCGATTTTCACTTTATTTAAGCATCGTAATCAGATATATCTGGAATGGATGAGCTTCCCCACCTTATAGTTTCCAGAGTAGTATCTCATCTCTAGTTTGGTAGTTTAATTTGGCTTATGTATTTTTATGTCCTTCCTAACCCCAATGAAGGTACCGTCTGAAGAAGTTCCAGAACATGTAGCTGGTCGTAGAGTTTTTGTCCATAAAGGGCATGCATACGTTGCCATGAATCAGGTTACTAGTAATTCTTGCTATTCTGGTACTTAGTGAAATAAAGGTCATTAGCGATCTTATGATGTTTTGCCCCCTCTTCACAGGTGGTTTCCCTTGTTGCCACACAATTCCGTAGTCATCTATCAAAGGCACTCATTCTCACAAACAGGCGCGCTGTTGTCAGCGATGTAAAGTTCATAATGTTTTCGATTATCATATGTTTGTAACATCTACCAGTCTTTGTTTCCTAAAATTTTTATACATCATGTCCATGGTTTTGTTGATGAGCTAGCTATATATTTCCACAATGCATTGTTCTTTATTGGAAAAACAAGGGCTAGACTTTCAAAATGATAGAACTTGCTGTTTCTGCTTGCAGAAAGTGGACATCTACCATCAGAGAACAAGAGAGCGATCGGTTGGCTCCTGTAAGTATTGGATGATGTACCCATCAAAAGAAGTATTGGATACTGAACCTTGTAGGTCAAAGTAGGGCTATTTGTTTCAGTATGGTACTTGACATTTTTATTGGTATGTCTAGATTGTAGAAGCCCTATTCACAAGCTACTTGAGCCCTGACTATTCTGAGGTACTTTATTTAGTATATTAACTTATCCTATTACTCTTCAATTACATATTTATTATTCTATTATGATTAATTTGTTGAATGCCACTTTAGCCAAGAGAATTGGGTGATATATCCATAAAAGAGATTGACCAAATAGCTCAGAGTTCATTTCCTCTATGCATGCGCCACCTGTTTGAAAAGGCAAGAGAATTATTTGTAGAATCAGGATTATTATTTTTCCAATTGAGTCATTCATCATTCGTATGCTTTCATCTCTTTTTTTCTCTGACATCCCTTCGCATATATACATATATATATTAAAATTTTCCTTTGTTCATATGGTTTATTATGCCACTTATGTGCAGCTACGAGAGGATCATCACTTAAAGCATGGAGGAAGGATGCAGTACGGCCTCGTTCTCAAGGTGTTGTATTTCAAACCTGCATTATATTCGTTCCTACCTTTCTGGTCTATATTTTTACATGTGTATTTAGCATTTCTATTATGTGAGGCTATGGTGTTTAGTTGTATAATTCATGGAACTGCTAGTATGATTTTTTTTTGCTTGATCTGCCGTTGCTTGATATGCCCTTCTTTTCTTATTGATTATATGAATTTTCTGCAAGTAGTTTTATGGGTGCGATCATACAAGCACTAATGCACCGGATCCCATCATAACTACGCAGTGAAGCGTGCTTGGGCAAGAGTAGTACTAGGAAGGGTGACCACCGGGGAAGTCCTCGTGTTGCACCTCTCGTTTTTATTGATTATATGACTTTTTTGCAAGTAGCCTTATGGGTGCAATTAGACTAGCACTAATGGATCGGATCCCATTAGAACTCCCAAGTTAAGCATGCATGGGCGAGAGGAGTACTAGAATGGGTGACCAACGGGGAAGTCTTCATGTTGCACCCCTTGTATTGATTATAAGAATTTTCTTCAAGTAGCCTTGTGGGTGCGATCATACAAGCACTAACGCACCGGATGCCATCAGAACTCGGCAGTGAAGCGTCCATGGGTGAGACTAGTATTAGGATTGGTGACCTCTTGGGAAGTCATCGTGTTGCACCCCTTGTTTTTATTGATTATATGAATTTTCTACAAGTAGCCTTAGTGGTGCGATCATACCAGCACTAATGCACCGAATCCCGTCAGAACTCTGTTGTTAAGCGTGCTTGGGCGAGAGTAGTACTAGGATGGGTGACCTCCTGGGAAGTCCTCGTGTTGCATCCCTCGCATTATTGATTATATGAATTTTCTACAAGTAGCCTTATGGGTGCGATCATACCAGCACTAATACACCGGATCCCATCACAACTCCGCAGTTAAGTGCGCTTGGGCGAGAGTAGTACTAGGATTGGTTACCTCCTTGGAAGTTCTCGTGTTGCACCCCTCGTTTTTAATGTAGATTTGAATTTTCTGAATGCAGCTTTTTGGGTGTAATCATAGCAGCAGTAATGCACCGGATCTTGTCAGAACTCCATTGTTAAGCTTGCTTGGGCGAGAGTAGTACTAGGATCGGTGACCTCCTAGGAAGTCCTCGTCTTGCATCCCTCGTTTTTATTGTTGATTTGAATTTTCTGCAAGTAGCCTTCTCGGTGCGATCATAGCAGCACTAATGCACCGGATCTTGTCAGAACTCTATTGTTAAGCTTGCTTGGGTGAGAGTAGTACTAGGACGGGCGACCTCTTTGGAAGTCCTCGTGTTCCGCCCCTTGTTTTAATTATTCATTTGAATTTTCTGCAAGTAGCTTTTTGGGTGCGATCATAGCAGCACTAATGCACCGGATCCCGTCAGAACTCTGTTGTTAAGCTTGCTTGGTCGAGATTAGTACTAGGAAGGGTGACCTCCTGCGAAGTCCTCGTGTTGCACCCATCATTTTTATTGTTGATTTGAATTTTCTAGAAGTAGCCTTATAGGTACGATCATACCAGCACTAATGCACCGGATCTCATCAAAACTCCGCAGTTAAGCGTGCTTGGGCGAGAGCAGTACAAGGATGGGTGACCTCCTAGGAGTTCCTTGTGTTACACCCCTCGTTTTTAATGTTGATTTGAATTTTCTGCATGCAGCCTTTTGGGTGCGATCATAGCATATCTAATGCATCGGATCTTGTCAGAACTCCATTGTTAAGCTTGCTTGGGTGGAACTAGTACTAGGATGGGTGACCTCCTTGGAAATCCTCGTGTCGCACCCATCGTTTTTATTGAATATTTGAATTTCCTGCAACAAGCCTTAAGGGTGCGATCATACCAGCACTAATGCACCGGATCCCATCAGAATTCTGCAGTTAAGCGTGCTTGGGCGAGAGCAGTACTCGGATGGGTGCCCTCCTGGGAACTCCTCGTGTTGCACCCCTCGTTTTTAATGTTGATTTGAATTTTTTGTATGTAGCCTTCTGGGTGCGATCATAGCAGAACTAATGCCTCGGATCCCGTCAGAACTTCGTTGATAAGCTTGCTTGGGCGAGAGTAGAACTAGGATGGCTGACCTCCTGGGAAGTCCTCGTGTTGCACCCCTCGTTTTTAATGTTGATTTGAAATTTTTTGCATGCAGCCTTTTGGGTGTGATCATAGCAGAACTAATGCATCGGACCCCGTAAGAACTTCGTTGTTAAGCTTGCTTTGGCGAGAGTAGTACTAGGATAGGTGACCCTCTGGGAAGTTCTCGTGTTGCACCCCTCGTTTTTAATGTTGATTTGAAATTTCTGCATGCAGCCTTTTGGGTGCGATCATAGCAGAACTAATGCATCGGATCCCGTAAGAACTCCGTTGTTAAGCTTGCTTGGGCGAGACTAGTACTAGGATGGGTGACGTCCTGGGAAGTCCTCGTGTTGCACCCATCGTTTTTATTGAATATTTGAATTTTCTGCAAAAAGCCTTACGAGTGCGATCATACTAGAGCTAATGCATCGGATCCCATCAGAACTCTTTAGTTAAGCTTGCTTGGGCGAGAGCAGTACTAGGATGGGTGACCTCCTGGGAAGTCCTCATGTTGAACCCCTCGGTTTTAATGTTGATTTGAATTTTCTGCATGCATCCTTTTCGGTGTGATCATAGCAATACTAACGTATCGGATCCCGTCAAAACTTCATTGTTAAGCTTGCTTGGGCGAGAGTAGTACTAGGATGGGTGACCTCCTGGGAAGTCCTCGTGTTACACCCCTCGTTTTTAATCTTGATTTGAATTTTCTGCATGCAGCCTTTTGGGTGTGATCATAGCAGAACTAATGCATCGGACCCTGTCAGAACTTCGTTGTTAAGCTTGCTTTGGCGAGAGTAGTACTAGGATGGGTGACCCCCTGGGAAGTTCTCGTGTTGCACCCCTCGTTTTTAATGTTGATTTGAAATTTCTGCATGCAGCCTTTTGGGTGCGATCATAGCAGAACTAATGCATCGGATCCCGTCAGAACTCTGTTGTTAAGCTTGCTTGGGCGAGACTAGTACTAGGATGGGTGACGTCCTGGGAAGTTCTCGTGTTGCACCCATCGTTTTTATTGAATATTTGAATTTTCTGCAACAAGCCTTACGAGTGCGATCATACCAACGCTAATGCATTGGATCCCATCAGAACTCCGCAGTTAAGCGTGCTTGCGCGAGAGCAGTACTAGGATGGGTGACCTCCTGGGAAGTCCTCATGTTGCACCCCTCGTTTTTAATGTTGATTTGAATTTTCCGCATGCAGCCTTTTGGGTGCGATTATAGCATAAAAAATGCATCGGATCCCATCAGAACTCTGTTGTTAAGCTTGCTTGGGCGAGAGTAGTACTAGGATGGGTGACCTCCTGGGAAGTCCTCCTGTTCCTCCCCCCGTTCTTATTGTTGATTTGAATTTTCTGCAAGTAGCCTTTTTGGTGCGATCATAGCAGGTCTAATGCACCAGATCCCGTCAGAACTCTGTTGTTAAGCTTGCTTGGGCGAGAGTTGTACTAGGATGGGTGCCCTACTGGGAAGTCCTCGCGTTGCACCAATCGTTTTTATTGAAAATTTGAATTTTCTGCAACAAGCCTTATGAGTGCGATCATACCAGCACTAATGCACCGGATCCCATCAGAACTTCGCAGTCAAGCGTGCTTGGGCGAGAGTAGTATTAGGATGGGTGACCTCCTGGGAAGTCCTCGTGTTCCACCCCTCGTTGATATTGTTGATTTGAATCTTCTGCTAGTAGCCTTTTTGGTGCGATCATAGCAGGACTAATGCACCGGATCCCGTTAGATCTCCGTTGTTAAGCTTGCTTGGGCGAGAGTAGTACTAGGATGGGTGCCCTCCTGGGAAGTCCACGTGTTGCACCCCTTGTTTTTAATGTTGATTTGAATTTTCTGCATGCAGCCTTTCGGGTGGGATCATAGCAGAACTAATGAATCGGATCCCGTCAGAACTCCGTTGTTAAGCTTGCTTGGGCGAGACTAGTACTAGGATGGGTGACGTCTTGGAAAGTCCTTGTGTTGCACCCATCGTTTTTATTGAATATTTGAATTTTCAGCAACAAGCCTTACAGGTGCGATCATACCAGCGCTAATGCACCGAATCCCATCAGAACTCCGCAGTTAAGCGTGCTTGAGCGAGAGCAGTACTAGGATGGGTGACCTCCTCGGAAGTCCTCCTGTTGCACCCTTCGTTTTTAATGTTGATTTGAATTTTCCGCATGCAGCCTTTTGGGTGCGATCATAGCATAACAAATGCATCGGATCCCATCAGAACTCTGTTGTTAAGCTTGCTTGGGCGAGAGTAGTACTAGGATGAGTGACCTCCTGGGAAGTGCTCGTGTTCCTCCCCTCGTTCTTATTGTTGATTTGAATTTTCTGCGAGTAGCCTTTTTGGTGCGATCATAGCAGGACTAATGTACCAGATCCCGTCAGAACTCTGTTGTTAAGCTTGCTTGGGCGAGAATAGTTCTAGGATGGGTGCCCTGCTGGGAAGTCCTCGTGTTGCACGAATCGTTTTTATTGAATATTTGAATTTTCTGCAACAAGCCATATGGGTGTGATCATACCAGCAGTAATGCTACGGATCCCATCAGAACTTCGCAGTTAAGCGTGCGGCGAGAGTAGTACTAGGATGGGTGACCTCCTGGGAGGTCCTCGTGTTCCACCTGTCGTTGATATTGTTGATTTTAATTTTCTGCAACAGGCCTTATAGGTGTGATCATAGCAGCACTAATGTACCGGATCCCGTCATAACTCCGTTGTTAAGCTTTCTTGGGCGAGAGTAGTACTAGGATGGTTGCCCTCCTAGGAAGTTCTCGTGTTGCACCCCTCGTTTTTAATGTTGATTTGAATTTTCTACATGCATCCTTTTCAGTGCGATCATAGCAACACTAATGTATTGGATCCCGTCAGAATTGCGTTGTTAAGCTTGCTTGGGCGAGAGTAGTACTAGGATGGGTGACCTCCTGGGAAGTTCTCGTGTTGCACCCCTCGTTTTTAATGTTGATTTGAATTTTCTGCATGCAGCCTTTTGGGTGCGATCAGAGCAGCACTAACGCCTCGGATCCCGTCAGAACTCCGTTGTTAAGCTTGCTTGGGCGAGAGTAGTACTAGGATGGGGGACCTCCTGGGAATTCCTCGTGTTGCACCCTTCGTTTTAAATGTTGATTTGAATTTTCTCCATGCAGCCTTTTGGGTGTGATCAGAGCAGCACTAATGCATCGGATCCCGTCAGAACTCCGTTGTTAAGCTTGCTTGGGCGAGAGTGGTACTAGGATGGGTGACCTCCTGGGAAGTCCTCGTGTTGCCCCGCTCGTTTTTAATGTCGATTTGATTTTTCTGCATGCAGCCTTTTGGGTGTGATCAGAGCAGCACTAATGCATCGGATCCCGTCAAAACTTCGTTGTTATGCTTGCTTGGGCGAGAGCAGTACTAGGATGGGTGACCTCCTAGGAAGTCCTCGTGTTGCACCCCTTGTTTTTAATGTTGATTTGAATTTTCTGCATGCATCCTTTTCGGTGCGATCATAGCAACACTAATGTATCGGATCCCGTCAGAACTCCGTTGCTAAGCTTGCTTGGGCGAGAGTAGTACTAGGATGGGTGACCTCCTTGGAAGTCCTCGTGTTGGACCCCTCGTTTTTAATGTTGATTTGAATTTTCCGCAACAAGCCTTATGGGTGTGATCAAAGCAGCACTAAGGAATCGGCTCCCGTCAGAACTCCGTAGTTAAGCTTGCTTTGGCGAGAGGAGTACTAGGATGGGTGACCTCCTGGGAAGTCCTCGTGTTTAATGTTGATTTGAATTTTCTGCAAGCAACCTTTTGGGTGCCATCATAGCAACCCTAATATATTCGATCCCGGCAGAACTCTGTTGTTAAGCTTGCTTGGGCGAGAGTAGTACTAGGATGGGTGACCTCCTGGGAAGTCCTCGTGTTGCACCCTTCGTTTTAAATGTTGATTTGAATTTTCTCCTTGCAGCCTTTTGGGTGTGATCAGAGCAGCACTAATGCATCGGATCCCGTCAGAACTCCGTTGTTAAGCTTGATTGGGCGAGAGTAGTACTAGGATGGGTGACCTCCTAGGAAGTCCTCGTGTTGCACCCCTCATTTTTAATTAATATTTTAATTTTCTGCAACAAGCCTTATGGGTGTGATCATAGCAGCACTAATGTACCGGATCCCGTCAGAACTCCGTTGTTAAGCTTGCTTGGGCGAGAGTAGTACTAGGACGAGTGACCTCCTGGGAAGTTCTCGTGTTGCACCCCTCGTTTTTAATGTTGATTTGAATTTTCTGCATGCATCCTTTTCGGTGCGATCATAGCAACACTAATGTATCGGATCCCGTCAGAACTCCATTGTTAAGCTTGCTTGGGCGAGAGTAGTACTAGGATGGGTGACCTCCTGGGAAGTCCTCGTGTTGCACCCCTCGGTTTTAATGTTGATTTGAATTTTCCGCAACAAGCCTTATGGGTGTGATCATAGGAGCTCTAAGGCATCGGATCCCGTCAGAACTCCGTTGTTAAGCTTGCTTTGGCGAGAGGAGTACTTGGATGGGTGACCTCCTTGGAAGTTTTCGTGTTGCACCCCTCGTTTTTATTGTTGATTTGAATTTTCTGCATGGATCCTTTTCGGTCCGATCATAGCAACACTAATGTATCGGATCCCGTCAGAACTCCGTTGTTAAGCTTGCTTGGGCGAGAGTAGTACTTGGATGGTTGACCTCCTGGGAAGTCCTCGTGTTGCACCCCTCGTTTTTAATGTTGATTTGAATTTTCCGCAACAAGCCTTATGGGTGTGATCATAGCAGCTCTAAGGCATCGGATCCCGTCAGAACTCCGTTGTTAAGCTTGCTTTGGCGAGAGGAGTACTTGGATGGGTGACCTCCTGGGAAGTTCTCGTGTTGCACCCCTCGCTTTTCATGTTGATTTGAATTTTCTGCATGCATCCTTTTCGGTGCGATCAGAGCAGCACTAATGCATCGGATCCCGTCAAAACTCCGTTGTTAAGCTTTCTTGGGCGAGAGTAGTACTAGGATGGGTGACCTCCTAGGAAGTCCTCGTGTTGCACCCCTCGTTTTTAATTAATATTTTAATTTTCCGCAAGAAGCCTTATGCGTGTCATCATAGCAACACTAATGTGCCGAATCCCGTCAGAACTCCGTTGTTAAGCTTGCTTGGGCGAGAGTAGTACTAGGATGGGTGACCTCCTGGGAAGTTCTCGTGTTGCACCCCTCGTTTTTAATGTTGATTTGAATTTTCTGCATGCATCCTTTTCGGTGCGATCATAGCAACACTAATGTATCGGATCCCATCAGAACTCCGTTGCTAAGCTTGCTTGGGCGAGAGTAGTACTAGGATGGGTGACCTCCCTGGAAGTCCTCGTGTTGGACCCCTCATTTTTAATGTTGATTTGAATTTTCCGCAACAAGCCTTATGGGTGTGATCGAAGCAGCACTAAGGCATCGGCTCCCGTCAGAACTCCATTGTTAAGCTTGCTTTGGCGAGAGGAGTACTAGGATGGGTGACCTACTGGGAAGTCCTCGTGTTGCACCGCTCGTTTTTAATGTTGATTTGAATTTTCTGCAACCAACCTTTTGGGTGCGATCATAGCAACCCTAATATATTCGATCCCGGCAGAACTCTGTTGTTAAGCTTGCTTGGGCGAGAGTAGTACTAGGATGGGTGACCTCCTGGGAAGTCCTCGTGTTGCACCCTTCGTTTTAAATGTTGATTTGAATTTTCTCCATGCAGCCTTTTGGGTGTGATCAGAGCAGCACTAATGCATCGGATCCCGTCAGAACTCCGTTGTTAAGCTTGCTTGGGCGAGAGTAGTACTAGGATGGGTGACCTCCTAGGAAGTTCTCGTGTTGCACCCCTCATTTTTAATTAATATTTTAATTTTCTGCAACAAGCCTTATGGGTGTGATCATAGCAGCACTAATGTACTGGATCCCGTCAGAATTCCGTTGTTAAGCTTGCTTGGGCGAGAGTAGTACTAGGACGAGTGACCTATTGGGAAGTTCTCGTGTTGCACCCCTCGTTTTTAATGTTGATTTGAATTTTCTGCATGCATCCTTTTCAGTGCGATCATAGCAACACTAATGTATCGGATCCCGTCAGAACTCCATTGTTAAGCTTGCTTGGGCGAGAGTAGTACT
>CM056956.1:13415884-13440002 GCA_029856935.1 Cyclocarya paliurus | reverse complement strand
GCTATGATCGCTCCCAAAAGGCTGCCCGCAGAAAATTCAAATCAACATTTAAAACGAGGGGTGCAACACGAGAACTTCCCAAGAGGTCACCCATTGTAGTACTACTCTCGCCCAAGCAAGCTTAACAACGGAGTTCTGACGAGATCCGGGGCATTAGTGCTGCTATGATTACATCCATAAGGCTTGTTGAGGAAAATCAAAATATTCATTAAAAACGAGGGGTGCAACACGCGGACTTACCGGGAGGTCACCCATCCTAGTACTACTCTCGGCCAAGCGAGCTTAACAACGGAGTTTTGAGGGGATCCGATGCATTAGTGTTGCTATGATCACACCCAAATGGTTGCATGCAAAAAATTCAAATCAACATGAGAAACAAGGGGTGCAACACGAGAACTTCCCAGGAGGTCACCCATCCTAGTACTGCTCTCGCCCAAGCAAGCTTAACAACGGAGTTCTGACGGGATTCGCTGCATTAGTGCTGCTATGATCACACCAATAAGGCTTTTTGCGGAAAATTAAAATATTCATTAAAAACGAGGGGTGCAACACGAGAACTTCCCGGGAGGTCACCCATCCTAGAACTACTCTCGCCCAAGCAAGCTTAACAACGGAGTTTTGACGGGATCCGATGCATAAGTGTTGCTATGATCGCACCCAAAAGGCTGCCTGCAGAAAATTCAAATCAACATTTAAAACGAGGGGTGCAACACGAGAACTTCCCAGGAGGTCACCCATCCTAATACTGCTCTCGCCCAAGCAAGCTTACCAACGGAGTTCTAAAGGGATCCGGTGCATTTGTGCTGCTATGATCACACCAATATAGCTTGTTGCGAAAAATTAAAATATTCATTAAAAACGAGGTGTGCAACACAAGGACTTCCCGGGAGGTCACCCATCCAAGTACTACTCTCGCCCAAGCAAGCTTAACAACGGAGTTTTTACGGGATCCGCTGCATTAGTGTTGCTAGGATCACACCCAAAAGGCTGCATGCAAAAAATTCAAATCAACATGAACAATATGGGGTGCAACACGAGAATTTCCCAGGTGGTCACCCATCCTAGTACTACTCTTGCCCAAGCAAGCTTAACAACGGAGTTTTGACGGGATCCGATGCATTAGTGTTGCTATGATCACACCCAAAAGGCTGCATGCAAAAAGGTAAAATCAACAGGAAAAACAAGGGGTGCAACAAGAGAATTTCCCAGGTGGTCACCCATCCTAGTACTACTCTCGCCCAAGCAAGCTTAACAACGGAGTTTTGACGGGATCCGATGCATTAGTGTTGCTATGATCACACCCAAAAGGCTGCATGCAAAAAAGTAAAATCAACATGGAAAACATGGGGTGCAACAAGAGAATTTCCTAGGAGGTCACCCATCCTAGTACTACTCTCGCCCAAGCAAGCTTAACAACGGAGTTTTGACAGGATCTGATGCATAAGTGTTGCTATGATCGCACCCAAAAGGGTGCCTGCAGAAAATTCAAATCAACATTTAAAACGAGGGGTGCAACACGAGAACATCCCAGGAGGTCACCCATCCTAGTACTACTCTCGCCCAAGGAAGCTTAACAACGGAGTTTTGACCGGATCCGATGCATAAGTCTTGCTATGATCGCACCCTAAAGGCTGCCTGCAGAAAATTCAAATCAACATTTAAAACGAGGGGTGCAACACGAGAACATCCCAGGAGGTCACCCATCCTAGTACTACTCTCACGCAAGGAAGCTTAACAACGGAGTTTTGACAGGATCCGATGCATAAGTGTTGCTATGATCGCACCCAAAAGGCTGCCTGCAGAAAATTCAAATCAACATTTAAAACAAGGGGTGCAACACGAGAACATCCCAGGCGGTCACCCATCCTAGTACTACTCTCGCCCAAGGAAGCTTAACAACGGAGTTTTGACCGGATCCGATGCATAAGTGTTGGTATGATCGCACCCAAAAGGCTGCCCGCAGAAAATTCAAATCAACATTTAAAACGAAGGGTGCAACACGAGAACTTCCCAGGAGGTCACCCATCCTAGGACTGCTCTCGCCAAAGCAAGCTTAACAATGGAGTTCTGACGACATCCGGTGCATTAGTGCTGCTATGATCACACCCATAAGGCTTGTTGCAGAAAATTAAAATATTCATTAAAAACGAGGGGTGCAACATGAAGACTTCCCGGGAGGTCACCCATCCTAGTACTACTCTCGCCCAAGCAAGCTTTACAACGGAGTTTTGACGGGATCCGATGCATTAGTGTTGCTATGATCACACCCAAAAGGTTGCATGCAAAAAATTCAAATCAACATGAAAACAAGGGGTGCAACAAGAGAATTTCCCAGGAGGTCACCCATCTTAGTACTACTCTCGCCCAAGCAAGCTTAACAACGGAGTTTTGACAAGATCCAATGCATAAGTGTTGCTATGATCGCACCCAAAAGGCTGCCCGCAGAAAATTCAAATCAACATTTAAAACGAGGGGTGCAACACGAGAACTTCCCAAGAGGTCACCCATCCTAGTACTACTCTCGCCCAAGCAAGCTTAACAACGGAGTTCTGACGAGATCCGGGGCATTAGTGCTACTATGATCGCACCCAAAAGGCTGCCTGCAGAAAATTCAAATCAACATTTAAAACGAGGGGTGCAACACGAGAACTTACCAGGAGGTCACCCATCCTAGGACTGCTCTCGCCAAAGCAAGCTTAACAACGGAGTTTTGACCGGATCCGATGCATAAGTGTTGCTATGATCGCACCCTAAAGGCTGCCTGCAGAAAATTCAAATCAACATTTAAAACGAGGGGTGCAACACGAGAACTTCCCAAGAGGTCACCCATCCTAGGACTGCTCTCGCCAAACCAAGCTTAACAACGGAGTTCTGACGACATCCGGTGCATTAGTGCTGCTATGATCATACCCATAAGGCTTGTTGCGGAAAATTAAAATATTCATTAAAAACGAGGGGTGCAACATGAGGACTTCCCGGGAGGTCACCCATCCTAGTACTACTCACGCCCAAGCAAGCTTTACAACGGAGTTTTGACGGGATCCGATGCATTAGTGTTGCTATGATCACACCCAAAAGGCTGCATGCAAAAAATTCAAATCAACATGAAAACAAGGGGTGCAACAAGAAAATTTCCCAGGAGGTCACCCATCTTAGTACTACTCTCGCCCAAGCAAGCTTAACAACGGAGTTTTGACAGGATCCAATGCATAAGTGTTGCTATGATCGCACCCAAAAGGCTGCCCGCAGAAAATTCAAATCAACATTTAAAACGAGGGGTGCAACACGAGAACATCCCAGGAGGTCACCCATCCTAGTACTACTCTCGCGCAAGGAAGCTTAACAACGGAGTTTTGACAGGATCCGATGCATAAGTGTTGCTATGATCGCACCCAAAAGGCTGCCTGCAGAAAATTCAAATCAACATTTAAAACAAGGGGTGCAAAACGAGAACATCCCAGGAGGTCACCCATCCTAGTACTACTCTCGCCCAAGGAAGCTTAACAACGGAGTTTTGACCGGATCCGATGCATATGTGTTGCTATGATCGCACCCAAAAGGCTGCCTGCAGAAAATTCAAATCAACATTTAAAACGAGGGGTGCAACACGAGAACTTCCTAGGAGGTCACCCATCCTAGGACTTCTCTCGCCAAAGCAAGCTTAACAATGGAGTTCTGACGACATCCGGTGCATTAGTGCTGCTATGATCACACCCATAAGGCTTGTTGCGGAAAATTAAAATATTCATTAAAAACGAGGGGTGCAACATGAGGACTTCCCGGGAGGTCACCCATCCTAGTACTACTCTCGCCCAAGCAAGCTTTACAACGGAGTTTTGATGGGATCCGATGCATTAGTGTTGCTATGATCACACCCAAAAGGTTGCATCAAAAAAATTCAAATCAACATGAAAACATGGGGTGCTACAAGAGAATTTCCCAGGCGGCACCCATCTTAGTACTACTCTCGCCCAAGCAAGCTTAACAACGGAGTTTTGACAGGATCCAATGCATAAGTGTTGCTATGATCGCTCCCAAAAGGCTGCCCGCAGAAAATTCAAATCAACATTTAAAACGAGGGGTGCAACAAGAGAACTTCCCAAGAGGTCACCCATTGTAGTACTACTCTCGCCCAAGCAAGCTTAACAACGGAGTTCTGACGAGATCCGGGGCATTAGTGCTGCTATGATCGCACCCAAAAGGCTGCCTGCAGAAAATTCAAATCAACATTTAAAACGAGGGGTGCAACACGAGAACTTCCCAGGAGGTCACCCATCCTAGGACTGCACTCGCCAAAGCAAGCTTAACAACGGAGTTCTGACGACATCCGGTGCATTAGTGCTGCTATGATCACACCCATTAACCTTGTTGCGGAAAATTAAAATATTCATTAAAAACGAGGGGTGCAACATGAGGACTTCCCGGGAGGTCACCCATCCTAGTACTACTCTCGCCCAAGCAACCTTTACAACGGAGTTTTGACAGGATCCGATGCATTAGTGTTGCTATGATCACACCCAAAAGGCTGCATTCAAAAAATTCAAATCAACATAACACGTGGGGTGCAACACGAGAATTTCCCAGGTGGTCACCCATCCTAGTACTACTCTCGCCCAAGCAAGCTTAACAACGGAGTTTTGACGGGATCCGATGCATTAGTGTTGCTATGATCACACCCAAAAGGCTGCATGCAAAAATTCAAATCAACAGGAAAAACAAGGGGTGCAACACGAGAATTTCCCAGGAGGTCACCCATCCTAGTACTACTCTCGCCCAAGCAAGCTTAACAACGGAGTTTTGACGGGATCCGATGCATAAGTGTTGCTATGATCACACCCAAAAGGCTGCATGCAAAAAAGTAAAATCAACATGGAAAACAAGGGGTGCAACACGAGAATTTCCCAGGAGGTCACCCATCCTAGTACTACTCTCGCCCAAGCAAGCTTAACAACGGAGTTTTGACAGGATCCGATGCATAAGTGTTGCTATGATCGCACCCAAAAGGCTGCCTGCAGAAAATTCAAATCAACATTTAAAACGAGGGGTGCAACACGAGAACATCCCAGGAGGTCACCCATCCTAGTACTACTCTCGCCCAAGCAAGCTTAACAACGGAGTTTTGACCGGATCCGATGCATAAGTGTTGCTATGATCGCACCCAAAAGGCTGCCTGCAGAAAATTCAAATCAACATTTAAAACGAGGGGTGCAACACGAGAACATCCCAGGAGGTCACCCATCCTAGTACTACTCTCACGCAAGGAAGCTTAACAACGGAGTTTTGACAGGATCCGATGCATAAGTGTTGCTATGATCGCACCCAAAAGGCTGCCTGCAGAAAATTCAAATCAACATTTAAAACAAGGGGTGCAACACGAGAACATCCCAGGCGGTCACCCATCCTAGTACTACTCTCGCCCAAGGAAGCTTAACAACGGAGTTTTGACCGGATCCGATGCATAAGTGTTGGTATGATCGCACCCAAAAGGCTGCCTGCAGAAAATTCAAATCAACATTTAAAACGAAGGGTGCAACACGAGAACTTCCCAGGAGGTCACCCATCCTAGGACTGCTCTCGCCAAAGCAAGCTTAACAATGGAGTTCTGACGACATCCGGTGCATTAGTGCTGCTATGATCACACCCATAAGGCTTGTTGCAGAAAATTAAAATATTCATTAAAAACGAGGGGTGCAACATGAAGACTTCCCGGGAGGTCACCCATCCTAGTACTACTCTCGCCCAAGCAAGCTTTACAACGGAGTTTTGACGGGATCCGATGCATTAGTGTTGCTATGATCACACCCAAAAGGTTGCATGCAAAAAATTCAAATCAACATGAAAACAAGGGGTGCAACAAGAGAATTTCCCAGGAGGTCACCCATCTTAGTACTACTCTCGCCCAAGCAAGCTTAACAACGGAGTTTTGACAGGATCCAATGCATAAGTGTTGCTATGATCGCACCCAAAAGGCTGCCCGCAGAAAATTCAAATCAACATTTAAAACGAGGGGTGCAACACGAGAACTTCCCAAGAGGTCACCCATCCTAGTACTACTCTCGCCCAAGCAAGCTTAACAACGGAGTTCTGACGAGATCCGGGGCATTAGTGCTGCTATGATCGCACCCAAAAGGCTGCCTGCAGAAAATTCAAATCAACATTTAAAACGAGGGGTGCAACACGAGAACTTCCCAGGAGGTCACCCATCCTAGGACTGCTCTCGCCAAAGCAAGCTTAACAACGGAGTTTTGACCGGATCCGATGCATAAGTGTTGCTATGATCGCACCCTAAAGGCTGCCTGCAGAAAATTCAAATCAACATTTAAAACGAGGGGTGCAACACGAGAACTTCCCAAGAGGTCACCCATCCTAGGACTGCTCTCGCCAAACCAAGCTTAACAACGGAGTTCTGACGACATCCGGTGCATTAGTGCTGCTATGATCATACCCATAAGGCTTGTTGCGGAAAATTAAAATATTCATTAAAAACGAGGGGTGCAACATGAGGACTTCCCGGGAGGTCACCCATCCTAGTACTACTCACGCCCAAGCAAGCTTTACAACGGAGTTTTGACGGGATCCGATGCATTAGTGTTGCTATGATCACACCCAAAAGGCTGCATGCAAAAAATTCAAATCAACATGAAAACAAGGGGTGCAACAAGAAAATTTCCCAGGAGGTCACCCATCTTAGTACTACTCTCGCCCAAGCAAGCTTAACAACGGAGTTTTGACAGGATCCAATGCATAAGTGTTGCTATGATCGCACCCAAAAGGCTGCCCGCAGAAAATTCAAATCAACATTTAAAACGAGGGGTGCAACACGAGAACATCCCAGGAGGTCACCCATCCTAGTACTACTCTCGCGCAAGGAAGCTTAACAACGGAGTTTTGACAGGATCCGATGCATAAGTGTTGCTATGATCGCACCCAAAAGGCTGCCTGCAGAAAATTCAAATCAACATTTAAAACAAGGGGTGCAAAACGAGAACATCCCAGGAGGTCACCCATCCTAGTACTACTCTCGCCCAAGGAAGCTTAACAACGGAGTTTTGACCGGATCCGATGCATATGTGTTGCTATGATCGCACCCAAAAGGCTGCCTGCAGAAAATTCAAATCAACATTTAAAACGAGGGGTGCAACACGAGAACTTCCTAGGAGGTCACCCATCCTAGGACTTCTCTCGCCAAAGCAAGCTTAACAATGGAGTTCTGACGACATCCGGTGCATTAGTGCTGCTATGATCACACCCATAAGGCTTGTTGCGGAAAATTAAAATATTCATTAAAAACGAGGGGTGCAACATGAGGACTTCCCGGGAGGTCACCCATCCTAGTACTACTCTCGCCCAAGCAAGCTTTACAACGGAGTTTTGATGGGATCCGATGCATTAGTGTTGCTATGATCACACCCAAAAGGTTGCATGCAAAAAATTCAAATCAACATGAAAACAAGGGGTGCTACAAGAGAATTTCCCAGGCGGCACCCATCTTAGTACTACTCTCGCCCAAGCAAGCTTAACAACGGAGTTTTGACAGGATCCAATGCATAAGTGTTGCTATGATCGCTCCCAAAAGGCTGCCCGCAGAAAATTCAAATCAACATTTAAAACGAGGGGTGCAACAAGAGAACTTCCCAAGAGGTCACCCATTGTAGTACTACTCTCGCCCAAGCAAGCTTAACAACGGAGTTCTGACGAGATCCGGGGCATTAGTGCTGCTATGATCGCACCCAAAAGGCTGCCTGCAGAAAATTCAAATCAACATTTAAAACGAGGGGTGCAACACGAGAACTTCCCAGGAGGTCACCCATCCTAGGACTGCACTCGCCAAAGCAAGCTTAACAACGGAGTTCTGACGACATCCGGTGCATTAGTGCTGCTATGATCACACCCATTAACCTTGTTGCGGAAAATTAAAATATTCATTAAAAACGAGGGGTGCAACATGAGGACTTCCCGGGAGGTCACCCATCCTAGTACTACTCTCGCCCAAGCAACCTTTACAACGGAGTTTTGACAGGATCCGATGCATTAGTGTTGCTATGATCACACCCAAAAGGCTGCATTCAAAAAATTCAAATCAACATGAAAACAAGGGGTGCAACAAGAGAATTTCCCAGGAGGTCACCCATCTTAGTACTACTCTCGCCCAAGCAAGCTTAACAACGGAGTTTTGACAGGATCCAATGCATAAGTGTTGCTATGATCGCACCCAAAAGGCTGCCCGCAGAAAATTCAAATCAACATTTAAAACGAGGGGTGCAACACGAGAACTTCCCAAGAGGTCACCCATCCTAATACTACTCTCGCCCAAGCAAGCTTAACAACGGAGTTCTGAAGAGATCCGTGGCATTAGTGCTGCTATGATCACACCCATAAGGCTTGTTGCGGAAAATTAAAATATTCATTAAAAAGGAGGGGTGCAACACGAGGACTTCCCGGGAGGTCACCCATCCTAGTACTACTCTCGCCCAAGCAAGCTTAACAACGGAGTTTTGACGAGATCCGATGCATAAGTGTTGCTATGATCGCACCCAAAAGGCTGCCTGCAGAAAATTCAAATCAACATTTAAAACGAAGGGTGCAACACGAGAACTTCCCAGGAGGTCACCCATCCTAGGACTGCTCTCGCCAAAGCAAGCTTAACAATGGAGTTCTGACGACATCCGTTGCATTAGTGCTGCTATGATCACACCCATAAGGCTTGTTGCGGAAAATTAAAATATTCATTAAAAACGAGGGGTGCAACATGAAGACTTCCCGGGAGGTCACCCATCCTAGTACTACTCTCGCCCAAGCAAGCTTTACAACGGAGTTTTGACGGGATCCGATGCATTAGTGTTGCTATGATCACACCCAAAAGGCTGCATGCAAAAAATTCAAATCAACATGAACAACAAGGGGTGCAACACGAGAATTTCCCAGGAGGTCACCCATCCTAGTACTACTCTCGCCCAAGCAAGCTTAACAACGGAGTTTTGACAGGATCCGATGCATAAGTGTTGCTATGATCGCACCCAAAAGGCTGCCTGCAGAAAATTCAAATCAACATTTAAAACGAGGGGTGCAACACGAGAACATCCCAGGAGGTCACCCATCCTAGTACTACTCTCGCCCAAGCAAGCTTAACAACGGAGTTTTGACGGATCCGATGCATAGTGTTGCTATGATCGCACCCAAAAGGCTGCCTGCAGAAAATTCAAATCAACATTTAAAACGAGGGGTGCAACACGAGAACTTCCTAGGAGGTCACCCATCCTAGGACTTCTCTCGCCAAAGCAAGCTTAACAATGGAGTTCTGACGACATCCGGTGCATTAGTGCTGCTATGATCACACCCATAAGGCTTGTTGCGGAAAATTAAAATATTCATTAAAAACGAGGGGTGCAACATGAGGACTTCCCGGGAGGTCACCCATCCTAGTACTACTCTCGCCCAAGCAAGCTTTACAACGGAGTTTTGATGGGATCCGATGCATTAGTGTTGCTATGATCACACCCAAAAGGTTGCATGCAAAAAATTCAAATCAACATGAAAACAAGGGGTGCTACAAGAGAATTTCCCAGGCGGCACCCATCTTAGTACTACTCTCGCCCAAGCAAGCTTAACAACGGAGTTTTGACAGGATCCAATGCATAAGTGTTGCTATGATCGCTCCCAAAAGGCTGCCCGCAGAAAATTCAAATCAACATTTAAAACGAGGGGTGCAACAAGAGAACTTCCAAGAGGTCACCCATTGTAGTACTACTCTCGCCCAAGCAAGCTTAACAACGGAGTTCTGACGAGATCCGGGGCATTAGTGCTGCTATGATCGCACCCAAAAGGCTGCCTGCAGAAAATTCAAATCAACATTTAAAACGAGGGGTGCAACACGAGAACTTCCCAGGAGGTCACCCATCCTAGGACTGCACTCGCCAAAGCAAGCTTAACAACGGAGTTCTGACGACATCCGGTGCATTAGTGCTGCTATGATCACACCCATTAACCTTGTTGCGGAAAATTAAAATATTCATTAAAAACGAGGGGTGCAACATGAGGACTTCCCGGGAGGTCACCCATCCTAGTACTACTCTCGCCCAAGCAACCTTTACAACGGAGTTTTGACAGGATCCGATGCATTAGTGTTGCTATGATCACACCCAAAAGGCTGCATTCAAAAAATTCAAATCAACATGAAAACAAGGGGTGCAACAAGAGAATTTCCCAGGAGGTCACCCATCTTAGTACTACTCTCGCCCAAGCAAGCTTAACAACGGAGTTTTGACAGGATCCAATGCATAAGTGTTGCTATGATCGCACCCAAAAGGCTGCCCGCAGAAAATTCAAATCAACATTTAAAACGAGGGGTGCAACACGAGAACTTCCCAAGAGGTCACCCATCCTAATACTACTCTCGCCCAAGCAAGCTTAACAACGGAGTTCTGAAGAGATCCGTGCATTAGTGCTGCTATGATCACACCCATAAGGCTTGTTGCGGAAAATTAAAATATTCATTAAAAAGGAGGGGTGCAACACGAGGACTTCCGGGAGGTCACCCATCCTAGTACTACTCTCGCCCAAGCAAGCTTAACAACGGAGTTTTGACGAGATCCGATGCATAAGTGTTGCTATGATCGCACCCAAAAGGCTGCCTGCAGAAAATTCAAATCAACATTTAAAACGAAGGGTGCAACACGAGAACTTCCCAGGAGGTCACCCATCCTAGGACTGCTCTCGCCAAAGCAAGCTTAACAATGGAGTTCTGACGACATCCGGTGCATTAGTGCTGCTATGATCACACCCATAAGGCTTGTTGCGGAAAATTAAAATATTCATTAAAAACGAGGGGTGCAACATGAAGACTTCCCGGGAGGTCACCCATCCTAGTACTACTCTCGCCCAAGCAAGCTTTACAACGGAGTTTTGACGGGATCCGATGCATTAGTGTTGCTATGATCACACCCAAAAGGTTGCATGCAAAAAATTCAAATCAACATGAAAACAAGGGGTGCAACAAGAGAATTTCCCAGGAGGTCACCCATCTTAGTACTACTCTCGCCCAAGCAAGCTTAACAACGGAGTTTTGACAGGATCCCATGCATAAGTGTTGCTATGATCGCTCCCAAAAGGCTGCCCGCAGAAAATTCAAATCAACATTTAAAACGAGGGGTGCAACACGAGAACTTCCCAAGAGGTCACCCATTGTAGTACTACTCTCGCCCAAGCAAGCTTAACAACGGAGTTCTGACGAGATCCGGGGCATTAGTGCTGCTATGATCGCACCCAAAAGGCTGCCTGCAGAAAATTCAAATCAACATTTAAAACGAGGGGTGCAACACGAGAACTTCCCAGGAGGTCACCCATCCTAGGACTGCACTCGCCAAAGCAAGCTTAACAACGGAGTTCTGACGACATCCGGTGCATTAGTGCTGCTATGATCACACCCATTAACCTTGTTGCGGAAAATTAAAATATTCATTAAAAACGAGGGGTGCAACATGAGGACTTCCCGGGAGGTCACCCATCCTAGTACTACTCTCGCCCAAGCAACCTTTACAACGGAGTTTTGACAGGATCCGATGCATTAGTGTTGCTATGATCACACCCAAAAGGCTGCATTCAAAAAATTCAAATCAACATGAAAACAAGGGGTGCAACAAGAGAATTTCCCAGGAGGTCACCCATCTTAGTACTACTCTCGCCCAACCAAGCTTAACAACGGAGTTTTGACAGGATCCAATGCATAAGTGTTGCTATGATCGCACCCAAAAGGCTGCCTGCAGAAAATTCAAATCAACATTTAAAACGAGGGGTGCAACACGAGAACTTCCCAAGAGGTCACCCATCCTAATACTACTCTCGCCCAAGCAAGCTTAACAACGGAGTTCTGAAGAGATCCGGGGCATTAGTGCTGCTATGATCACACCCATAAGGCTTGTTGCGGAAAATTAAAATATTCATTAAAAAGGAGGGGTGCAACACGAGGACTTCCCGGGAGGTCACCCATCCTAGTACTACTCTCGCCCAAGCAAGCTTAACAACGGAGTTTTGACGAGATCCGATGCATAAGTGTTGCTATGATCGCACCCAAAAGGCTGCCTGCAGAAAATTCAAATCAACATTTAAAACGAAGGGTGCAACACGAGAACTTCCCAGGAGGTCACCCATCCTAGGACTGCTCTCGCCAAAGCAAGCTTAACAATGGAGTTCTGACGACATCCGGTGCATTAGTGCTGCTATGATCACACCCATAAGGCTTGTTGCGGAAAATTAAAATATTCATTAAAAACGAGGGGTGCAACATGAAGACTTCCCGGGAGGTCACCCATCCTAGTACTACTCTCGCCCAAGCAAGCTTTACAACGGAGTTTTGACGGGATCCGATGCATTAGTGCTGCTATGATCACACCCAAAAGGTTGCATGCAAAAAATTCAAATCAACATGAAAACAAGGGGTGCAACAAGAGAATTTCCCAGGAGGTCACCCATCTTAGTACTACTCTCGCCCAAGCAAGCTTAACAACGGAGTTTTGACAGGATCCAATGCATAAGTGTTGCTATGATCGCACCCAAAAGGCTGCCGCAGAAAATTCAAATCAACATTTAAAACGAGGGGTGCAACACGAGAACTTCCCAAGAGGTCACCCATCCTAGTACTACTCTCGCCCAAGCAAGCTTAACAACGGAGTTCTGACGAGATCCGGGGCATTAGTGCTGCTATGATCGCACCCAAAAGGCTGCCTGCAGAAAATTCAAATCAACATTTAAAACGAGGGGTGCAACACGAGAACTTCCCAGGAGGTCACCCATCCTAGGACTGCTCTCGCCAAAGCAAGCTTAACAACGGAGTTTTGACCGGATCCGATGCATGCATAAGTGTTGCTATGATCGCACCCTAAAGGCTGCCTGCAGAAAATTCAAATCAACATTTAAAACGAGGGGTGCAACACGAGAACTTCCCAAGAGGTCACCCATCCTAGTACTGCTCTCGCCAAACCAAGCTTAACAACGGAGTTCTGACGACATCCGATGCATTAGTGCTGCTATGATCACACCCATAAGGCTTGTTGCGGAAAATTAAAATATTCATTAAAAACGAGGGGTGCAACATGAGGACTTCCCGGGAGGTCACCCATCCTAGTACTACTCTCGCCCAAGCAAGCTTTACAACGGAGTTTCGACGGGATCCGATGCATAAGTGTTGCTATGATCGCACCCAAAAGGCTGCATGCAAAAAATTCAAATCAACATGAAAACAAGGGGTGCAACAAGAAAATTCCCAGGAGGTCACCCATCCTAGTACTACTCACGCCCAAGCAAGCTTTACAACGGAGTTTTGACGGGATCCAATGCATAAGTGTTGCTATGATCGCACCCAAAAGGCTGCCCGCAGAAAATTCAAATCAACATTTAAAACGAGGGGTGCAACACGAGAACATCCCAGGAGGTCACCCATCCTAGTACTACTCTCGCGCAAGGAAGCTTAACAACGGAGTTTTGACAGGATCCGATGCATAAGTGTTGCTATGATCGCACCCAAAAGGCTGCCTGCAGAAAATTCAAATCAACATTTAAAACAAGGGGTGCAAAACGAGAACATCCCAGGAGGTCACCCATCCTAGTACTACTCTCGCCCAAGGAAGCTTAACAACGGAGTTTTGACCGGATCCGATGCATATGTGTTGCTATGATCGCACCCAAAAGGCTGCCTGCAGAAAATTCAAATCAACATTTAAAACGAGGGGTGCAACACGAGAACTTCCTAGGAGGTCACCCATCCTAGGACTACTCTCGCCAAAGCAAGCTTAACAATGGAGTTCTGACGACATCCGGTGCATTAGTGCTGCTATGATCACACCCTAAAGGCTGCCTGCAGAAAATTCAAATCAACATTTAAAACAAGGGGTGCAACACGAGAACATCCCAGGAGGTCACCCATCCTAGTACTACTCTCGCCCAAGCAAGCTTAACAACGGAGTTTTGACCGGATCCGATGCATAAGTGTTGCTATGATCGCACCCTAAAGGCTGCCTGCAGAAAATTCGAATCAACATTTAAAACGAGGGGGGCAACACGAGAACTTCCCAAGAGGTCACCCATCCTAGTACTACTCTCGCCCAAGCAAGCTTAACAACGGAGTTTTGACCGGATCCGATGCATAAGTGTTGCTATGATCGCACCCTAAAGGCTGCCTGCAGAAAATTCGAATCAACATTTAAAACGAGGGGTGCAACACGAGAACTTCCCAAGAGGTCACCCATCCTAGTACTACTCTCGCCCAAGCAAGCTTAACAACGGAGTTCTGACGAGATCCGATGCATTAGTGCTGCTACGATCACACCCATAAGGCTTGTTAAGGAAAATCAAAATATTCATTAAAAACGAGGGGTGCAACACGAGGACTTACCGGGAGGTCACCCATCCTAGTACTACTCTCGGCCAAGCAAGCTTAACAACGGAGTTTTGACGGGATCCGATGCATTAGTGTTGCTATGATCACACCCAAAAGGTTGCATGCAAAAAATTCAAATCAACATGAGAAACAAGGGGTGCAACACGAGAATTTCCCAGGAGGTCACCCATCCTAGTACTACTCTCGCCCAAGGAAGCTTAACAACGAAGTTTTGACAGGATCCGATGCATAAGTGTTGCTATGATCGCACCCAAAAGGCTGCCTGCAGAAAATTCAAATCAACATTTAAAACGAGGGGTGCAACACGAGAACTTCCCAGGAGGTCACCCATCCTAGGACTGCTCTCGCCAAAGCAAGCTTAACAATGCAGTTCTGACGACATCCGGTGCATTAGTGCTGCTATGATCACACCCATAAGGCTTGTTGCGGAAAATTAAAATATTCATTAAAAACGAGGGGTGCAACATGAGGACTTCCCGGGAGGTCACCCATCCTAGTACTACTCTCGCCCAAGCAAGCTTTACAACGGAGTTTTGACGGGATCCGATGCATTAGGGTTGCTATGATCACACCCAAAAGGCTGCATGCAAAAAATTCAAATCAACATGAAAACAAGGGGTGCAACAAGAGAATTTCCCAGGAGGTCACCCAACTTAGTACTACTCTCGCCCAAGCAAGCTTAACAACGGAGTTTTGACGGGATCCAATGCATAAGTGTTGCTATGATCGCACCCAAAAGGCTGCCCGCAGAAAATTCAAATCAACATTTAAAACTAGGGGTGCAACACGAGTACTTCCCAAGAGGTCACCCATCCTAGTACAACTCTCGCCCAAGCAAGCTTAACAACGGAGTTCTGACGAGATCCGGGGCATTAGTGCTGCTATGATCGCACCCAAAAGGCTGCCTGCAGAAAATTCAAATCAACATTTAAAACGAGGGGTGCAACACGAGAACTTCCCAGGAGGTCACCCATCCTAGGACTGCTCTCGCCAAAGCAAGCTTAACAACGGAGTTCTGACGACATCCGGTGCATTAGTGCTGCTATGATCACACCCATAAGCCTTGTTGCGGAAAATTAAAATATTGATTAAAAACGAGGGGTGCAACAAGAGGACTTCCCGGGAGGTCACCCATCCTAGTACTACTCTCGCCCAAGCAAGCTTTACAACGGAGTTTTGACAGGATCCGATGCATTAGTGTTGCTATGATCACACCCAAAAGGCTGCATGCAAAAAATTCAAATCAACATGAAAACAAGGGGTGCAACAAGAGAATTTCCCAGGAGGTCACCCATCTTAGTACTACTCTCGCCCAAGCAAGCTTAACAACGGAGTTTTGACAGGATCCAATGCATAAGTGTTGCTATGATCGCACCCAAAAGGCTGCCCGCAGAAAATTCAAATCAACATTTAAAACGAGGGGTGCAACACGAGAACTTCCCAAGAGGTCACCCATCCTAGTACTACTCTCGCCCATGCAAGCTTAACAACGGAGTTCTGATGAGATCCGGGGCATTAGTGCTGCTATGATCACACCCATAAGGCTTGTTGCGGAAAATTAAAATATTCATTAAAAAGGAGGGGTGCAACACGAGGGCTTCCCGGGAGGTCACCCATCCTAGTACTACTCTCGCCCAAGCAAGCTTAACAACGGAGTTTTGACGAGATCCGATGCGTCAGTGTTGCTATGATCACACCCAAAAGGCTGCATGCAAAAAATTCAAATCAACATGAAAAACAAGGGGTGCAACAAGAGAATTTCCCAGGAGGTCACCCATCCTAGTACTACTCTTGCCCAAGCAAGCTTAACAACGGAGTTTTGACAGGATCCGATGCATAAGTGTTGCTATGATCGCACCCAAAAGGCTGCCTGCAGAAAATTCAAATCAACATTTAAAACGAGGGGTGCAACAAGAGAACTTCCCTGGAGGTCACCCATCCTAGTAATACTCTCGCCCAAGCAAGCTTAACAACGGAGTTCTGACGAGATCCGGTGCATTAGTGCTGGTATGATCATACCCATAAGGCTTGTTGAGGAAAATCAAAATATTCATTAAAAACGAGGGGTGCAACACGAGGACTTACCGGGAGGTCACCCATCCTAGTACTACTCTCAGCCAAGCAAGCTTAACAACGGAGTTTTGAAGGGATCCGATGCATTAGTGTTGCTATGATCACACCCAAAAGGTTGCATGCAAAAAATTCAAATCAACATGAGAAACAATGGGTGCAACACGAGAATTTCCCAGGAGGTCACCCAGCCTAGTACAACTCTCGCCCAAGGAAGCTTAACAACGGAGTTTTGACAGGATCCGATGCATAAGTGTTGCTATGATCGCACCCAAAAGGCTGCCTGCAGAAAATTCAAATCAACATTTAAAACGAGGGGTGCAACACGAGAACTTCCCAGGAGGTCACCCATCCTAGTACTGCTCTCGCCCAAGCAAGCTTAACAACGGAGTTCTGACGGGATTCGCTGCATTAGTGCTGCTATGCTCACACCAATAAGGCTTTTTGCGGAAAATTAAAATATTCATTAAAAACAGGGGTGCAACACGAGAACTTCCTGGGAGGTCACCCATCCTAGAACTACTCTCGCCCAAGCAAGCTTAACAACGGAGTTTTGACGGGATTCGATGCATAAGTGTTGCTATGATCGCACCCAAAAGGCTGCCTGCAGAAAATTCAAATCAACATTTAAAACGAGGGGTGCAACACGAGAACTTCCCAGGAGGTCACCCATCCTAGTACTGCTCTCGCCCAAGCAAGCTTAACGACGGAGTTGTAACGGGATCCGGTGCATTTGTGCTGCTATGATCACACCAATAAGGCTTGTTGCGAAAAATTAAAATATTCATTAAAAACGAGGTGTGCAACACGAGGACTTCCCGGGAGGTCACCCATCCAAGTACTACTCTCGGCCAAGCAAGCTTAACAACGGAGTTTTGACGGGATCCGATTCATTAGTGTTGCTATGATCACACCCAAAAGGTTGCATGCAAAAAATTCAAATCAACATGAAAAAAAATGGGTGCAACACGAGAATTTCCCAGGAGGTCACCCAGCCTAGTACAACTCTCGCCCAAGGAAGCTTAACAACGGAGTCTTGACGGGATCCGTTGCATTAGTGTTGCTATGATCACACCCAAAAGGCTGCATGCAAAAAATTCATATCAACATGAACAACATGGGGTGCAACACGAGAATTTCCTAGGGGGTCACCCATCCAAGTACTACTCTCGCACAAGCAAACTTAACAACGGAGTTTTGACGGGATCTGATGCATTAGTGCAGCTATGATCACACCTATAAGGCCTATTGCAGAAAATTAAAATATTCATTAAAAACGAGGGGTGCAACACGAGGACTTCCAGGGAGGTCACCCATCCTAGTACTACTCTCGCCCAAGCAATCTTAACAACGGAGTTTTGAAGGGATCCGATGCATTAGTGTTGCTATGATCACACCCAAAAGGCTGCATGCAAAAAATTAAAATCAACATGGAAAACAAGGGGTGCAACAAGAGAATTTCCTAGGAGGTCACCCATCCTAGTACTACTCTCGCCCAAGCAAGCTTAACAACGGAGTTTTGACAAGATCCGATGCATAAGTGTTGCTATGATCGCACCCAAAAGGCTGCCTCCAGAAAATTCAAATCAACATTTAAAACGAGGGGTGCAACATGAGAACTTCCCAGGAGATCACCCATCCTAGTACTACTCTCGCCCAAGGAAGCTTAACAATGGAGCTTTGACAGGATCCGATGCATAAGTGTTGCTATGATCGCACCCAAAAGGCTGCCCGCAGACAATTCAACTCAACATTTAAAACGAGGTGTGCAACACGAGAACTTCCCAAGAGGTCACCCATCCTAGTACTACTCTCGCCCAAGCAAGCTTAACAACGGAGTTTTGACAGGATCCGATGCATAAGTGTTGCTATGATCGCACCCAAAAGGCTGCCAGCAGAAAATTCAAATCAACATTTAAAACGAGGGGTGCAACAAGAGAACTTCCCAAGAGGTCACCCATCCTAGCACAACTCTCGCCCAAGGAAGCTTAACAACGGAATTTTGACAGGATCCGATGCATAAGTGTTGCTATGATCGCACCCAAAAGGCTGCCTGCAGAAAATTCAAATCAAAATTTAAAACGAGGGGTGCAACACGAGAACTTCCCAGGAGGTCACCCATCCTAGTACTGCTCTCACCCAAGCAAGCTTAACAACGGAGTTTTGACGGGATCCGATGCATTAGTGTTGCTATGATCACACCCAAAAGGCTGCATGCAAAAAATTCAAATCAACATGAAAAACAAGGGGTGCAACACGAGAATTTCCCAGGACGTCACCCATCCTAGAACTACTCTCGCCCAAGCAAGCTTAACAACTGAGTTTTGACGGGATCCGATGCATAAGTGTTGCTATGATCGCACCCAAAAGGCTGCCTGCAGAAAATTCAAATCAACATTTAAAACGAGGGGTGCAACACGAGAACTTCCCAGGAGGTCACCCATCCTAGTACTGCTCTCGCCCAAGCAAGCTTAAAAACGGAGTTCTGACGGGATTCGCTGCATTAGTGCTGCTATGATCACACCAATAAGGCTTTTTGCGAAAAATTAAAATATTCATTAAAATCGAGGGGTGCAACACGGGGACTTCCCGGGAGGTCACCCGTCCTAGAACTACTCTCACCCAAGCAAGCTTAACAACGGAGTTTTGACGGGATCCGATGCATAAGTGTTGCTATGATCGCACCCAAAAGGCTGCCTGCAGAAAATTCAAATCAACATTTAAAACGAGGGGTGCAACACGAGAACTTCCCAGGAGGTCACCCATCCTAGTACTGCTCTCGCCCAAGCAAGCTTAACAACGGAGTTCTAACGGGATCCGGTGCATTTGTGCTGCTATGATCACACCAATAAGGCTTGTTGCGAAAAATTAAAATATTCATTAAAAAGGAGGTGTGTAACACGAGGACTTCCCTGGAGGTCACCCATCCAAGTACTACTCTCGGCCAAGCAAGCTTAACAACGGAGTTTTGACGGGATCCGATGCATTAGTGTTGCTATGATCACACCCAAAAGGTTGCATGCAAAAAATTCAAATCAACATGAGAAACAATGGGTGCAACACGAGAATTTCCCAGGAGGTCACCCAGCCTAGTACAACTCTCGCCCAAGGAAGCTTAACAATGGAGTCTTGACAGGATCCGTTGCATTAGTGTTGCTATGATCACACCCAAAAGGCTGCATGCAAAAAATTCATATCAACATGAACAACATGGGGTGCAACACGAGAATTTCCCAGGAGGTCACCCATCCAAGTACTACTCTCGCACAAGCAAGCTTAACAACGGAGTTTTGACGGGATCCGATGCATTAGTGCTGCTATGATCACACCTATAAGGCCTATTACAGAAAATTAAAATATTCATTAAAAACGACGGGTGCAACACGAGGACTTCCAGGGAGGTCACCCATCGTAGTACTACTCTCGCCCAAGCAAGCTTAACAACGGAGTTTTGACGGGATCCGATGTATTAGTGCTGCTATGATCACACCTATAAGGCCTATTACAGAAAATTAAAATATTCATTAAAAACGACGGGTGCAACACGAGGACTTCCAGGGAGGTCACCCATCGTAGTACTACTCTCGCCCAAGCAAGCTTAACAACGGAGTTTTGATGGGATCCGATGCATTAGTGTTGCTATGATCACACCCAAAAGGTTGCATGTAAAAAATTCAAATCAACATGAAAAACAAGGGGTGCAACAAGAGAATTTCCCAGGAGGTCACCCATCCTAGTACTACTCTCGCCCAAGCAAGCTTAACAACGGAGTTTTGACGGGATCCGATGCACTAGTGTTGCTATGACCACACCCAAAAGGCTGCATGCAAAAAATTAAAATAAACATGGAAAACAAGGGGTGCAAAAAGAGAATTTCCTAGGAGGTCACCCATCCTAGTACTACTCTCGCCCAAGCAAGCTTAACAACGGTGTTTTGACAGGATCCGATGCATAAGTGTTGCTATGATCGCACCCAAAAGGCTGCCTGCAGAAAATTCAAATCAAGATTTAAAACGAGGGGTGCAACACGAGAACTTCCCAAGAGGTCACCCATCCTAGTACTACTCTCGCCCAAGCAAGCTTAACAACGGAGTTCTGACGAGATCCGGTGCATTAGTGCTACTATGATCACACCCATAAGGATTGTTGAGGAAAATCAAAATATTCATTAAAAACGAGGGGTGCAACACGAGGACTTACCAGGAGGTCACCCATCCTAGTACTACTCTCGGCCAAGCAAGCTTAACAACGGAGTTTTGATGGGATCCGATGCATTAGTGTTGCTATGATCACACCCAAAAGGTTGCATGCAAAAAATTCAAATCAACATGAGAAACAAGGGGTGCAACACGAGAATTTCCCAGGAGGTCACCCATCGTAGTACTGCTCTCGCCCAAGCAAGCTTAACGACGGAGTTTTGACAAGATCCGATGCATAAGTGTTGCTATGATCGCACCCAAAAGGCTGACTGCAGAAAATTCAAATCAATCTTTAAAACGAGGGGTGCAACACGAGAACTTCCCCGGAGGTCACCCATCCTAGTACTGCTCTAGCCCAAGCAAGCTTAACAACGGAGTTCTGATGGGATCCGATGCATAAGTGTTGCTATGATCGCACCCAGAAGGCTGCCTGCAGAAAATTCAAATCAACATTTAAAACGAGGGGTGCAACACGAGAACTTCCCAGGAGGTTACCCATCCTAGTACTACTCTCGCCCAAGGAAGCTTAACAATGGAGTTTTGACAGGATCCGATGCATAAGTGTTGCTATGATCGCACCCAAATGGCTGCCCGCAGAAAATTCAAATCAACATTTAAAACGAGGGGTGCAACACGAGAACTTCCCAGGAGGTCACCCATCCTAGTACTACTCTCGCCCAAGGAAGCTTAACAATGGAGTTTTGACAGGATCCGATGCATAAGTGTTGCTATGATTGCATCCAAAAGGCTGCCCGCAGAATATTCAAATCAACAATTAAAACGAGGGGTGCAACACGAGAACTTCCCTGGAGGTCACCCATCCTAGTACTGCTCTCGCCCAAGCTAGCTTAACAACGGAGTTCTGACGGGATCTGGTGCATTTGTGCTGCTGTGATCACACCGATAAGGCTTGTTGCGAAAAATTAAAATATTCATTAAAAACGAGGTGTGCAGCACGAGGACTTCCCGGGAGGTCACCCATCCAAGTACTACTCTCGCCGAGGCAAGCTTAACAACGGAGTTTTGACGGGATCCGATGTATTAGTGTTGCTATGATCACACCCAAGAGGCTGCATGCAAAAAATTCAAATCAACATGAACAACAAGGGGCGCAACACGAGAATTCCCAGGAGGTCACCCATCCTAGTACTACTCTCGCCCAAGGAAGCTTAACAACGGAGTCTTGACGGGATCCGTTGCATTAGTGTTGCTATGATCACACCCAAAAGGCTGCATGCAAAAAATTCATATCAACATGAACAACATGGGGTGCAACACGAGAATTTCCCAGGAGGTCACCCATCCTAGTACTACTCTCACCCAAGGAAGCTTAACAACGGAGTCTTGACGGGATCCGTTGCATTAGTGTTGCTATGATCACACCCAAAAGGCTGCATGCAAAAAGTTCATATCAACATGAACAACATGGGGTGCAACACGAGAATTTCCCAGGAGGTCACCCATCCAAGTACTACTCTCGCACAAGCAAGCTTAACAACGGAGTTTTGACGGGATCCGATGTATTAGTGTTGCTATGAACACACCAAAGAGGCTGCATGCAAAAAATTCAAATCAACATGAACAACAAGGGGTGCAACACGAGAATTTCCCAGGAGGTCACCCATCCTAGTACTACTCTCGCCCAAGGAAGTTTAACAACGGAGTCTTGACGGGATCCGTTGCATTAGTGTTGCTATGATCACACCCAAAAGGCTGCATGCAAAAAATTCATATCAACATGAACAACATGGGGTGCAACACGAGAATTTCCCAGGAGGTCACCCATCCAAGTACTACTCTCGCACAAGCAAGCTTAACAACGGAGTTTTGACGAGATCCGGTGCATTAGTGCTGCTATGATCACACCCATAAGGCTTGTTGAGGAAAATCAAAATATTCATAAAAAACGAGGGGTGCAACATGAGGACTTACCAGGAGGTCACCCATCCTAGTACTACTCTCGGCCAAGCAAGCTTAACAACGGAGTTTTGATGGGATCCGATGCATTAGTGTTGCTATGATCACACCCAAAAGGTTGCATGCAAAAAATTCAAATCAACATGAGAAACAAGGGGTGCAACACGAGAATTTCCTAGGAGGTCACCCATCGTAGTACTACTCTCGCCCAAGCAAGCTTAACAACGGAGTTTTGACAAAATCCGATGCATAAGTGCTGCTATGATCACACCAATAAGGCTTTTTGCGGAAAATTAAAATATTCATTAAAAACGAGGGATGCAACACGAGGACTTCCCTGGAGGTCACCCATCCTAGAACTACTCTCGCCAAGCAAGCTTAACAACGGAGTTTTGACGGCATCCGATGCATAAGTGTTGCTATTATCGCACCCAGAAGGCTGCCTGCAGAAAATTCAAATCAACATGAAAAACAAGGGGTGCAACGAGAGAATTTCCCAGGAGGTCACCCATCCTAGTACTACTCTCGCCCAAGCAAGCTTAACAACGGAGTTTTGACGAGATCCGGTGCATTAGTGCTTCTATGATCACACCCATAAGGCTTGTTGAGGAAAATCAAAATATTCATTAAAAACGAGGGGTGCAACAAGAGGACTTCCCGGGAGGTCACCCATCCTAGTACTACTCTCGCCCAAGCAAGCTTAACAACGGAGTTTTGACGGGATCCGATGCATTAGTGTTGCTATGATCAAACCCAAAAGGCTGCATGCAAAAAATTCAAATCAACATGAAAAACAAGGGGTGCAACACGAGA
Organism: Cyclocarya paliurus; assembly: GCA_029856935.1. NCBI lineage: Eukaryota > Viridiplantae > Streptophyta > Magnoliopsida > Fagales > Juglandaceae > Cyclocarya > Cyclocarya paliurus. The sequence goes on along the minus strand of CM056956.1, from coordinate 13,416,611 downwards.
ATTTCCCAGGAGGTCACCCATCCTAGTACTACTCTCGCACAAGCAAGCTTAACAACGGAGTTCTTACGGGATCCGATGCCTTAGTGCTGCTATGATCACACCTATAAGGCATGTTGCAGAAAATTAAAATATTCATTAAAAAATAGGGGTGCAACACGAGGACTTCCCGGGAGGTCACCCATCCTAGTACTACTCTCGGCCAAGCAAGCTTAACAACGGAGTTTTGACTGGATCCGATGCATTAGTGTTGCTATGATCACACCCAAAAGGCTACATGCAAAAAATTCAAATCAACATGAAAAACAAGGGGTGCAACACAAGAATTTCCCAGGAGGTCACCCATCCTAGTACTACTCTCGCACAAGCAAGCTTAACAACGGAGTTCTTACGGGATCCGATGCCTTAGTGCTGCTATGATCACACCATAAGGCATGTTGCAGAAAATTAAAATATTCATTAAAAAATAGGGGTGCAACACGAGGACTTCCCGGAGGTCACCCATCCTAGTACTACTCTCGGCCAAGCAAGCTTAACAACGGAGTTTTGACTGGATCCATGCATTAGTGTTGCTATGATCACACCCAAAAGGCTACATGCAAAAAATTCAAATCAACATGAAAAACAAGGGGTGCAACACAAGAATTTCCCAGGAGGTCACCCATCCTAGTACTACTCTCGCCCAAGCAAGCTTAAAAATGGAGTTCTGACGAGATCCGGTGCATTAGTT